>CM039611.1:38324216-38513783 GCA_022457205.1 Saccharum spontaneum | reverse complement strand
AAGCCACCTTTCGTATGATTCAGGAATCGCGGGTCCGAATGATGTCGCAACCCCAAGGGCGACACTCTGCCAGGTGATAGGGACTCTAACCCCCCTTGGTCTCACGCCAATGTCCCCAAGCACATCCTTTCTCTCCTCCAAGAAGCAACCTACCATTCGATTCCCGGCCTGAATCACATTACTCGGCTTCGCGGTCAGAACGACTTATCCGGCCAACTAAGTGTTAGACTGCGTTCAACATGACTCAAGGACGTACAACGAATCGGTCCTTAAACGACTCAGACGGGCATGGCTCCACACCCAAGACGTGAAGTGTCTTGCAGCTGTACCATCGAACTCCCGCCCGGTCTCAATTTCATTTTAAAGCATGGTTCCATCACGATAGCCGTAAGCCACTCGCGACCCAGTCCTATCTCTCGCGGATGACCGGAAATCACCCGACTTCTACCGTTCTAAGCAGGGCTAAGCATTGACACGTGCCTACACCTAATATAGGATTAGGGCATAGTATCTGGACAAGGACAGGTGTAATGCAACAGTTGTTTTCATACAACTCCTACTACTTAATGCAGTAAACAATTAAAAGTACTCAAGATATCTTTATAAATTGATGGGTTCAGCATGCACCGGGGCTTGCCTTTAAGGAAGGTGGAAGGCCGGTGATCTGGACACTCCGGAAGGTCTTCTTCGGAGGCTTCTTCGCCGATTGGCTCGGTCTGCTCCGCTGGTTGACTCAGTACTTCCTCTGGGATCGTCTGCTCGAACTCGAGGAGCGTTACCCCCCTCCGGTACACCTATTGCATGAGTGCATAATAAATTTCATGAATGCATAATGAAAGATGCAATATGCTCGGAATGAAATGCATTACAACAATTTAACGCTCTATTCAAATCACTTCAAAAGAGTAGGTGCAAATTTCCTCTCCGAAAGAGAAATACTCACCTAATCTACTTAACCTAAGATAAAGTTGCTCATCCTCAGTTAAGGCCCTAACACCTAACAATTACAAAAGTAGCTTGTCTTAGGATATCACACCATATCAATCAGCAAAGCATCACAGTAGAGCATACTGGACAGCAGCTACTTGTTTTTATCATAAGTGGAGATTTACAATTCCAAAAGATATGATCTAGGACAATCTGGAAAGCCTAAGAAATGCTCTACAATTCATTTTCAGACCTCAACCCCAAATTCTTAAGTTTTCCATGTCAAACTTCACAAGTTCCAGAATCTGTCCTCTCAAAACAGAGAGTAGCAGATTCTGAACTGCCACTTAAAACATCAGTAACTCTCAAACTACAAAGCCAAATGCTCCCAAATTTTGACACAAGCTAGTTCATCAAGTTTACTGTGACTTTGGTATTTACAAGTTTTCCAGCAACCAATTTTGTCAAAGGTCAAACCTAGAAATACTTCCAGCTATCCAGAAAACCTAAAATTACAAAGGTTAAATATTTGTTGATATGACCAAAGTCTCCTAAAACCAAACTAATGTTACTAACAGTTCACATTAGGTATAAAAATACCAGAAAGTAAGGTGAAACCAACTAGAATATTTATTTAACCCTATTTCTTAATTTACTTAATTATTTAGGTGGAATTTTAAACATATATGTAAACTGCTCCTAAATTTCTACAAAAATTACAGGGAACTCTCTGACCTCAAAATAGACCACAGTAAAAATTTGAACAAGTTTTATTTACAGAAACTCCCTATACAAAATTCACAAGCCCAAAAGGCTGATTTTTGCATAATTCATAAGTCACATTGAAAAGTATCAAACAACAGATTTCATATTTTTCTTAGACACTCTAGGGTACCAAGACATTCTCCAAAAATTTACAAGAACATTGCACATGTAGAAAAATTATAAAAATTCCTTCAATTATTTCCTAGAATAAAATGATAGCCTTATAACTTGAAAATTACTTAAGTACTGATGCCCAAATTTTTACCAGAGCTAGGACTAGCATAGATTAACCTACCCACCAAATTTCATGATTTATGGAACACTACAGCTCAAGCTATAAATTAAACAAATTTGCATGCATTCCAAAACACATTTAAAGGATCTAATAAATTCTTACAAAATTTAAACATCTCAAGCCAGATCCATATTTTTCTAAAATACTACACATCCAGTAGATTCTAACAAAATTTATCTCATGATTTTTGGATCACTAAAACCCTAGATTCCTATTTTTCCAACTAGTACACAAATCAGTGTCAAAAATAATAAAAATCATTTTCATTTCGGACGATTGGGCCGGCCCGGAAACGAACTCGGCCCACAACGCATTTCCCCCGCGCGCTCGGCCCGCTCAGCGCTCCCGCCCGCTCGCGCCGCTGACGGGTGGACCCCCGCGGTCAGCGACCGTAGGCAGGGGAGCCGGCACCCCCGCGAGCTCCGGTGAGCTCGAGCTCGCCGGAGAAAGGCGCGCGCGGCCAACCGAACACGGCATCGTGCTCTCCGTCACCTGGCGCACCGATTGGTACCCGTAGGATGGATGGGGATGGGGTGGAGAGGGCCTGCCACCGTGCGTGGCGGCCGGTGACATCCGGTGGCGGCGCACCGGCACCGGTGAAGAAACAAGGTGCGGTTTGGGCTCGGTACGAGCTTCACCGAGGCGAGGCGGTTCCGTTTTGCGGGTAAGGGGAGATGGAGAAGGACCCGAAGCGCCCCGACCACGGTGAGGTCCCATGGCGGGCTCCGGCGACCCCTCGGAGGCGGAGAAGAAGATAATGCGGCTCACCTAGGGTCCAATCGTGGGTTTCGGTAGGTCCGGGGGGTGGAGGGTGTCGAGGCGGAGGAACAGGCGAGCTCAAGCGGCCGGTGGTGTGGCTTAGCTCACGGTCGAGCTCGTCGGAGAAGAAAGGGGAATGGCGGCTCGGTTCTTTCCCTTTTGCAAACGAGAAGGAAGGAGGAGGAGGGAATGGATGGTTGATGTCGGGGCGACCGCAGAGGTGCCCTTCATGCGCTCGGCAGCTGGCCAAGGCGCCAGGTCGCGCGCGGCGCGTGGAGGACACGCGGCGGCGTTCACCTGCCCGGGCGCCACGACACGCCGTGTCACTTGACTGAACCCGATTGAAGGTCCGTGATGGTCGACTGACAGAGCAATTTTGTCCCTGAATAACTCCTAAACCGGTTCGAGTTAGGAGCAGATGATAACATCAAATTTGTAGGGCTTTATGAGGTCAACAATTTTGTCAATTGGTGTTTGGGCTGGTTCGGCTTATATTTGAAACTACATGGCCTCAAAGTAGTGCTCAAAGAAACTGAAACCAAGTTTCAGTTAAAGGTGCCGACTGACAGGTCATTTTCATGGCACAATATCTCTTGAACCATTGAGAACCAGGCTTGGGTAATATTGACAAAGTTGTAGGGCTACATGTGATCTACAAGTTTGTCAATATGAGTGAAGGCTGGTTTGGCTTGGTTTGCAAACTACAAGCTCCTAAAGTAGGTACCAGTGAAACTGTAAGGTCCAATTCCAGACTTAGAAAAATTCTAAGTCCTGGAATTACACCACTAGCTGACTTGTGGGCCACTTTTGAGCATGTTGTGGTCACTTTCATGAGATGGTCATATTGAGACTTTTGTTCCTCATGAATTTCTTTACAACTTTGCTTAAGGGTGCTCTTCCATGCAAGGTCTCTAAATTAGACTTTCTAATTGGTCAAACTAGAGCCTTCTATGGTCAAATGGGGGTCAAACTTGTCATGGAGGGCAATTTCGTAATTTTGGTCAACATGAACCTTGATCCAAATGTTACTCTAAGTATAGCTAAGGTGTTGTAGGTCATGATTGACTACTTTACCTTTTTGTTATACCAACTATCAAATACTTTATGAAATCAATCAAACAAACCCTAAACAAACACATGAATTGCATTACATGAAATACTAAACATGGATTATGCATGTCATGCTTATGCAAATGCAATGCAATTAAGGACTAAACACTTGAGGTGTTACACAGAGCTTCCTAGTATTAATTAAAGTACATTGTCGTTCCCACAAATGACAACACTAGACGCCACATGCATTACACATTCATGGTAGAATGCTAACACTATACTTTTGAGCAAAAGATATCAATGTATTTCTGATATCTCCTTTTGGTCTATTCAAATAAATAGATTAACAGATAACCTAAGAAAGATTTTCTAAAAGGTCAGATGGTGACCCATGCTTTCCTTGACAGGAAAATAGTACCTTGACCCAATAACTAAAAGGAATAAAAAAACTCACTTCTAAATAATTTTTATTGAGAAACTAACTCATCAAATGAACTTAGCACTCTTCACCACAAACACAATCTCAATGAATTATGGCTAATGTGCCACATTTTAGGCTTTTAGACCACCTCGGTCAAATTTGGAGTTGTTGTTGAGTTATCACATGTCCACTTAATGCATTACAATTTTGCTACAAACAACAAAGGCCCATGACTTTCTATGGAATTGTAATGCCTAGCTTTTACATTTCCTGAATTTGTGAAGTGATTTTGTTATGAATTTGTTTGTTTTGCTATAAAAGGGATGCATGGGCAGGTAACACAGAAGTCTTATAATATCTCTAAAGTTCTAAAAACACTCGGTAAATTAATGAGTATTCTAAGTGGCTAGCGATGCCCGGGGCATAGCCAAGGGCAGGGTGTGACTGGCCAATGGCAACTAAAGGTAGACAAATAAGGTTCAAGTTTGGTAGGGAAAAGAAGAGTGCAGCTAAGAGGGTTTTACCTTTTTATGGGGCGATGATCTGCACTGGAATCATCGTCGCCTAGAGCAATGAGGCCGACTCTTACGGTGTCTCCAACTATGATAAAGAAATCGCTAGTGACGTAACCTCTGAAAATAATAAAAAAAAAGAAAATCAGATGCGGCGGAGAACCTGCTATGAGAGAGAGCTTCTCCACAGACGTGCGAGACAGGCGATTTCTCTCTCACTAGCGCTGTGCTCGGTTTTGTTTTCGGCCAATAGAATTTGGTGTTCGTTTTCGGCCAACAGAATTTGGTGTAGGCTAGCGATTTCTTCCTGGTGGGGACACCTTAGAGATGCTCTCGTATAGCTAACAAAATTGGAACTTTTGGAAGCCATACGGGCTTTAATTCTTCTTTGGATGAGGGAATAGTTTTAATGAACAGTAACATTCATTTTACGCATGGTATACGATTCTAGGCAGCAAAGTATACGTATGGTCTCTTTACTTTGGTGCTTGCAGCTGACATAAAAAATAACAACAGAGAATCCAATGAAAAAAAGTAAAAGAAAGTATCAAAGAATGACAACTGAGTACTATGGCTTTTCTGGTGACAGATTCGAAGTTTATTTAGTAGCGCGGAACAACTGAAAAGATGACGCACATGACACATGACATGAAGAAATTATTATTGTGCTGCACCGGCCGTGAACCCCACCGACATGGTTACCCGTGCCTCTGCGTGGTCACGGCTCCGGAGTCGCCGTGTCGGTGGCTTGCCTTCACTTGGCCGCGACTAGCAAGGCACACTGGCACAGTACCAGCAACCAAAAGATGAGAACCTGTCGGTGTGTTCAGTCGGTGAAAAGTGGATGAAAAGTTATTGTAGCACTTTTTATTGTTATTTAACAAAATTTGTTCAATCATAGACTAACTAGGCTCAAAAGATTCGTCTCGACATTTACAGATAAATTATACAATTAGTTATCTTTTTTACCTACATTTAATGCTTCATGTATGCGTCCAAAGATTCGATGTGATGAATGAAAGAGGAAATATTTTGGATTTACGTGGGAAGTGAACACACCCGAAAGCACCTCCCAATTTCGCTTGGTTTTTCACACGCCAGCTGAGCTGTGAATGGTGCGACGACTGCGACTGTGCCCACGTTTTGTACAACACGCAGCAACGGCAAGAAAGAAAGGGAAAAAAAAATAGAAAGCTCGGACACCGAAACCGGACGGAAGAACGGTCAATCTCTGCTGCAGCTCCTGCTGCTGTCGGACTGTTGGAACCGTACCACCGCGTGCGGCATCGACGACGACGACGACGGCGGCGATTGGCGGACGCGCTGATCCTCCGCTGCTCTCGCCGTGCCCGCAGTGGTCATCGTGGGCCGTGGCCCGTGCCCCTCGTCCGCTTCGTACTCATCTTGCACGACGCCGCCGTTGGAGGAGGCGGCTCCTCGAAGTCCTCCATCCTGAACGCCGGCCTCCACGGCGGCTCCGCGCTCCGCCGCAGCCGCTTGTTCCTCGTAGAGTCCCCGGCGGCTGCGGCGTCTGTGTCGGTGTCGTCGTTGGCGCCGCGGCCGCCGCAGGAGGAGGAGCACGCCATGTTGTGCGGCGCCAGGCCCCTCATCGCCCGGATGTTGGCCAGCACTGCGTAGAACCTCTCCACCTGCTCGTCGTCGTCGCGATTGTCCTCCTCCTCCTCGGCGCCGCCCCCACCGCGGCTCTCGTCCACTGACGCCACGTCGGGCTGACCATCATCGACCTGCTGGGCCGCGGCGGCGTCGTCGGATAAGGCCGGCGTCTCCAGCACGGCAGCCTGCGCCGCCGGCTGCTGCTGCGTGGCATCGGTGGCTGGCGCGGGTCGTGCAGTCTTGTTTCCGCCGCATGGTTTCTTTGCGTTGCCGTCCATGAGGATTCAGGAGGACGGTCACTACTCTACGCGTAGGTTGGTTGATTCTAGAGAAACAACAATGCCGTACGTGTGCGTTGTGCAGAGTGTAGCAGCCAGAGAGGAGGGCGTGCCTGCTAGCTGGAGAGGATGGATGATTTATAAGGAGGCCCTGTTTAGCTCCCTAAATTTACCCTTAAATTTTACTATGCAAAAAGAAGATTTTCCATCACATCAAAATACCGGCACATATATGGAGTACTAAATGTAGATGAAATAAAAAACTAATTGCACAGTTTGGTTGTACTTTGCGAGACGAACGTTTTGAGCCTAATTAATCAATGTTTGGACAATTATTACCAAATAAAAACAAAATTGCTACAGTGCTACACAGTAATTCGGAGAGACCCAAATCAGACATCTAAACACGGCCGGAGCGTGATGTGATTCCACTCAAGTCACAGCAGACAAGTCACAGCAGACAAGGGATGAAGAAGAGCATCGGGGTTGATTAAAAGTCCCTCGACTTTGCTCGCACGAGAGAAATCCAGGCATCGGTGGCTTCTTCGCACGCCGACGCGCGTCTCTACACATTTTGCAAAAAATCCCTTTACCATTTAGGGAATCAACCCGCAATCCATCCAATATCCGTGGCAGTTTTGCAAAGAGCCACCCGCAGCCCTACCCTAGCGCAATGCCCCGTCCTCATCTCTTCTCAGGTTTTCTCCCTTCTCTCTTCATCCCGCCGCCGCCTCCTCCCCTCGTTGCTCCACCGTGCGCCTCGCCGTCGTGCTCCTCCCCCTCCACCACGGACCACGGGGCGCAAGCACGGCACCGGTCGACGCGGCCCCGCGGACGGGGCTCCGGCGGGCGCATGGCCTCACCGACCGGGGAGCGCGACGGCGGTGCCCGGCTCTACAAGGAGCGCGGCGGCCCCTTGTTCCCGCCCCCTGTCTTCTTCTTCCCGGTACGCCGCCGCCGCCCCTCGCATCTTGCCGCACGCGACCGGCTCGTCCTCCATCTCCGCGGACACCGTCCTCCCTTCTTCCTGGCACGAGCAGACCTCTCGACGAGGGACGGGGAAAATCGAAGAGGAGGCATCTACGGATAATACACGCGGAGGACCCGAGGAGGGTTCCCGCTCCCGAAGACCCTCGCACACTCTTCGGATCCAGGCGCCCACGAACAAATCCGACCTCAACAACCATCGATCTGGCCGGCCTCCAGAAGCCTGTGGTGCGCGCGCGGCGTGCTCAGGCAAGCAGGTGAGTGGGGGGCTGAGCTCGAGCTCCTTGATTCGGCTTCTTTCTATCTTACGTTCTTTTTTCCCTTCTCCCTTTTCACCTACGCCGATAGGAGCTCGGGAGGCAGCTCTGCCGCCGCCGAGCTCTAGCGCGATGGCGGCCTAGGGAAGACCAGCCTCCGATGGATACATGGTCCGGCGACGACGAGATGTCAGCAAGGTGGCAACCCCGGCTCCTTGCAGTGGTGGAGAGCAATGATCCTTGTGGCCAGCGAGATCTCAACAGTGAAAGTGGCCCTGGCTTTGCCTCCCCATCGATCTGTGATTGGGAGCGGCATCTTCACTGTCCTAGCCACCCTTCCTCGCTGCGGCCATGGAGAAGTATCACTTCCAGATCCTGGCGATACACAAGGATCTCGGAAAAAGTCTACTTAACCCCCTGAACTATCAGCTAGCGTCTAACTTACACCCCCAACTATAAAACCGTCTGTTTTACACCCTGAACTATTCAAAACCGTTCAAATTACACCCTGAGGCGGTTTTGGACGGCGGTTTTGCTACAGTAACCATGGTTTTGCTACAGTAACGGCGGTTTTGACTTTTTCTTTTTCTATTTATTTCCGCTGAATCTTTGAAAAATCATAGTAAATCACAGAAAAATCATAAAATAGAAAATCTAAATTTATTGGACTCTACATGAGTAGATCTACACGATGAACATATAATATAGTATGCTTTAGTACAAATTTTTTCTGTAGCTTTAAATTAGTTAGAAAATCAAATTTTATCTGTAATTAATTGGAATAATTCATAGCTACAGCTTCTATGGTCCGATTGTGGTGAAATTTTTATGATGGGGTTATTATTATATGTTTGAACTATAGCAAAAATTTCATACTCATTGGATCATATATAACTTAATTATAGATTTATTTAGGTTTATGTTTAGGTTTATGCTTGTTAAATATAAATAAATCTATAACTAAATTATATATGATCCAATCAGTATGAAATTTTTACTATAGTTCAAACATATAATAATAACCCCATCATAAAAATTTCACCACAATTGGACCATAGAAGCTGTAGCTATGAATTATTCCAATTAATTACAGACAAAATTTGATTTTCTAACTAATTTAAAGCTACAGAAAAAATTTGTACTAAAGCATACTATATTATATGTTCATCGTGTAGATCTACTCATGTGGAGTCCAATAAAATTAGATTTTCTATTTTATGATTTTTCTGTGATTTACTATGATTTTTCAAATATTCAGCGGAAATAAATAGAAAAATAAAAAGTCAAAACCGCCGTTACTGTAGCAAAACCATGGTACTGTAGCAAAACCGCCGTCCAAAACCGCCCCAGGGTGTAATTTGAACGGTTTTGAATAGTTCAGGGTGTAAAACAGACGGTTTTATAGTTGGGGGTGTAAGTTAGACGCTAACTGATAGTTCAGGGGGTTAAGTAGACTTTTTCCCAAGGATCTCACTATATCTTGGAGTTACAGCAGCGGTTGTAACAGTTAGATCCTGTCTTTTTCTCTCTCGTGTCCTCTCGCACCATCCGTCTGCTACTCTGCTATGTCATGCATGGTTTTTAATCTTAGATCTATGGGTTCCTTAGTTTAAATCACCGATTATCTATTGAATTTTTATTCCTTCAGGCACAATTTGTATGCAGTTACATGGTTATACTATGCTAGACGGAATGTGCTTAAATGGTGTGTTGATGTTTTTTTATGATAGGGGATCTCGTGATAAGTTGTGATCAGTTGGGTAATTATTTGTTTTTTTTGCAGCATTTGCTAAACACATGGGTTATCCTTGAGAAGAAGAATGTGCCGAAGAAGTTTTGGGTAAACAAAAGTAAATGATTTCTTAAATGGAGAATGCATTCGCATGGCGGTATAATTCTGAATCATTTCTACATTGTCAACAACAAAGAAGTTAGAGGTACTATTTCTGGCCTGGCAGATTTCTACTACTGCCTAGAATACATAGTTGCTTTTCCTTTACATAGGCATATTTGTGGACTGTGATAACAAGCGAGAAAATGGAAGGTGTGTGTTTTTATCTTTGTGGTGTTTGTGTTAAATAATATTAGCACAAAAAGGATATGTAGATAGACAGATGTCTACTCTTCGGATAAACTCACTTTAATTTTTTTCCAGGATGCATAGGCAACCTGAGCATTCTCTCCACTTGAAGAGCAAAGGTTGGCGACAATCTTCGAAGCTTATATTCCGGTGTATGGCATTCCTGGTTTCTCAAAGACATTACTTGTAGCATGTTGAGATAACATTCATGGAGACTGGGAAGATTTTTTTTGCTAAGGTATATTTCATTTTCGAAGATGTGGCTGCGAGCTGGTTAATGTGACTACCTATAGGAGTATGAATTGGTCTACAGAAGTTCTTTATGCATTTGTTAGCTGGTGGTGTCTGTTATTATCAGATTAGTAACTCACTGACTTGATGAGGATTCAAGCACAAAGTTACTTTAGGAATATGATATTATTCTTACAATAGTATGATATGTGACTCTAATGCATGACTTCAGTGTTAATATTAGAAACAATATATCCAATGTTTATACTGTGTTTGTCTTTGCAACCAAACTGAGCGACTGTAAAAATATGGAGAGTACTATACAAAGTAGCTTCCTTTACAGTTTTTTGTGTACAAATACAAGGCGATTATTTGATTAGCCTTTAGTTTGTTAACATGACTAAGTAGGTGTAAGATGTACTTGACCATAATGTGTAACTTGGAGTATTTGGGTTTGCAAAGTATTAATTCTAGGGAAGAAAGTTTTTCCTATGCTTTTAGACTGGATACAACAGAGCTTATATATCTATGTTTTGCTTAGATCTAAAGCCACATATATCAAATGTGGACAGTAGCTTTTGTTTTTTAAGTTATTGTACGGCGCCCGAAGGACTCTTGATGTTCTAGTTGTGATGATGATGAGTACGTATATATGCAGTGGAGCGCCCACAGGCAGCGACGGTATCAAATCGAAATTGTATTTGGTGATCACACTGCGGCGTGGACTGGTCTCAACACAATACAGCAAAATTAAACCTTGACCCTGACAGCATCAATGGGCCGGCTAAGCAAGTACTGGTGAAATTACTCTAGTAGTGAAATGGAGCGCCAGCAATGCCGCGATAGCGACGGCGATCGGCCGGCCCTCCGCCCTCGGGTGTGGACGGCCGAAACCACGGCTAGGCTAGCTCCATCCGCGGCCGCGGCCCACGGGCGCCGCCCTCGATGGTTCCGTCAGCGACAGCCCGACGGATGACGCAAGCGCCAACGACAAAACAAACTCCAACAGCTTGTGTCGTGTGAGAATATAATATCGTCTCGTCCCGTCGTCGTCGTCCACCTTTTTTTTCCTTTCTCCAGCCGGTGCTGACGCCACGAAGTTGATGTCACAGCGGGAGGCCCCAGATGACGTACTACTAAGGCTAGTCTCGGTAGGAGTTTCACTAGAGTTTCATTTGCATTTAATAGCTTGCCACATATGCATTTTTGATGACATGTCAACGTTTTAATGAAGAGAGAGAAGAATTGGGTTTCATGGGGATAAAACTCTCTTGGCACAGGCTGTGTTCACTTGGCATGCGAACCCAAAATATTTCCTCTTCCACCCATCACATCGAATCTTTGAACGCATGCATGGAGCATTAAATGTAGGTAAAAAATAACTAATTGCATAGTTTGTCTGTAAAGTTCGAGACAAATCTTTTGAGTCTAATTAATCCATGGTTGGACAAATTTTACCAAATAACAACGAAAAGTGCTACAATACCTTTTCACCTAATTTTTCTCAACTAAACACACCCACAATTACCAACTCTCTATGAGTCATAGAATTAAATGTCTATGAAACTATGAAATGAAACTTTCCATTGAGAGTGGGTGTTTCATCCGAGTTTTATTTTATTCTATATGACATGACAGTCTTGAAAACAACAAAATGAAACTCTCCACTGAGACTGGCCTAAGCCCACCAGGGACTCCATCCGGCCGGCGTGGTGTTGCAGGCTTGCAGCAGCGGTAGCGGTACTATGCGCGTGCAGCAAAGCTGCAGGCGTCCTCGCCGGTCGGCCGGCCACGGCCAGGGCAGGGCCCAGCTGTCGGCGTGCCACCTGGCCTTCCCCAACGCTGCTTTTTAGTCTGTAGCCCCAGCGCCATATAGGATTGGTTAAAAAAATAGGTGTTTTATATTTGTCATAGTGGTTTGCAGAAGCTATATATATATACTTGGGAGAGAGAAAATGGTTCATGCTAAAAAAGAAGAGGGGGGAGAAATAAAGGTGAGGCATGATGAATTTTTTTTTTGCAAATCATAAATAGTAATAGTTTACATTCTGTCAATAGTTGTCTTAATATTCCTTAGTCCACTCGGAGTGATAGCTGCCTTGTACCCAAAGCAAAGCATCTGGGTACGGGTGGGGTCCCATCTGCCAGTGAACTTTGTTTGATTCAAGTTAGTGCTAAGCAACAAGGAACGGATTTAATTTGCACACAAAAACATAATAATTATTACTATATTCCTAATGTGACTCCATCCATCCATCCATCCAATCCAATTCAAATACGGCGGACTGGCTCCCACGTTGTTACAGGTTTTGTGGACTACCTTTACTCCACGTTTGCAGGACAACAAACGTGCCACATGTGTTTGTTAACTTTACACCGACATAGTAGCTGAAGCTTAACTTCACATCCAGTAGCAAGTTTTGTTGCCAAACATTGAATTGGGGATCAAACTCTAAACTCGCCTTCATTTTCTACTTATGCTTTCTTAGGGTTAATTTGGATGGCTAAGTCGTGGTCGTCGTGGCTCTTTTTTGTGTTCCCTTCTTCGACCATGTTTAATTATTTGAGGTTGAAAAAAAGAGATCATTGTACCTTCCAATCTGTTGAGTGTTGACTCATCAGGGTTGTTTAAAGACTACTCCCATTTGTTGTATCCAGAGCAATTGAAGCATTGGTGTCCTTTTCTGGGTTCGACACCTGTCTCTGACTTTTTTGCAAAAAACTCCTTCAGGTTGTTGGAATCAACCCGCAGTCCACTCCCAGCTTCCCACCACGCAACCCTAGCCCGACGTCTCGATCCCTCCTCTCCCCGTCGCCGCCGCCTCCGCACCTCCACCCCTTGCTACGCACCCTTCACACAGCCTTCGCTCCACGCCGTCGCCGCCGCTACTCGCGTATCGCCGCCATCGCTCCTCCAACTCCTCCGGCAACGCATCCGCCACGGGGGTGTCGAGCTGCTCCGGTATTTACGGATCCCACCCAACCATGCTGTCGCCGCCACCCACCATTTCTACCATCTCTCCCCTCTATATTGGACCTACTCCGGCATCAAGTTCGCGCGATGGATCCACCAGGTGCTCCCCTCCTCCGAACTCTCCAATCTTCGTCCCCTTCCCCTCCTACTTTACATCCCTTTCTTGCTATATTTGAATGCTTGAATCCGTTACTGTTTTGCTAGATCTGCGAGGAGGATTTAAGGAAAGGGTGCTGAAGAAATTTGAGGTATTTCTATTGTTTTTTGTTGGGTCCAGTATGATATCTTTGCATCAGATCGATGAATGGTTGTCGAGTGGCTCATACGTGATCTTGCGGTTCCTCTCAATGACTTCCTCTCTGCCTCCTCATTGCTATGTCTTTATCTCTTTGGCGGTTTCCCTTCTCCTCCAGCAGCAGCTAGATCTATGGCAAAGCAGCGCTGAGTGGCAGCTGCTACGGCGTGGGGTGCATCCAGCTGGTGCTGCGGAGATAAGCTGTGGCAGCCACCTCCTCTGCACACTGCTCCTTGGCCCAGAGCTCTCGGCCTCGTGGCAGCTCCTCCTTAAAGCCACCAAAAATGATACCTCTGCCTGAATGTGTCTCTGTGATTCATTGAGTTGCATTGTTTGAGACTCAGTTGCTTGTGTAATCTTCAGTAACATTCATATTTATCTTCCAAATGACCAATTGAATTTTTTCAATCTCCTTGATAGTGGCGTTTTTTACATAGTAAAAGTATGGCATATAAATAGTGAGGCGAAACTTACATTGGGGGAGAATTAACCTGAGTAATTCTGAGAGGTACACATCTATTTAAAAAAAGATATCTTAAATCTTGGTCATGCTAAACTTACTAAACATGTTTGTCATTTGTGTATACATGTCTCTCTAAATAGACTACTCACTAATCTTATATTTTGTTGTATTTGACATTTATTTGCATTGTGGTAGTTAGATAAGCCAAAAGGCTGATAACCTTAGGTTTAGCATCCTTTGGAATTAGTACGAGCCTAAAATTGTAAATGCAAATTGGATATGATGATTTCATTCTTGATGTTTTTGGAAGCGATAGTTTTACTGATATATTTGATGTTACAAACAGAAATTGCTTAAATGAGTTGTCTTGGAGGGCACGAGAAGGCTAAGTTATCACCAGTAGCAGATATACTTTGCCAAGATATTCATTACCTTCCCACGAGGTAAAGTGATACACTATAGATTCAGTGCTAAGAATTTATAGCTTTTGACAGATCTGTCTAATGTTAGTTCTTCCCCTGTTGAAATAGGCAGATTTCGGCTCAGTTGTTTGTGTACATGGTATTTAGGTGCCTTATGTTGAGAATAAATTATTAGCTCAGATACCTAGCTTCACCGTTAAATGAATGTTGGTTTTCCTGTGATCTTACCTAACCAAATATGTTAGTCTACTTCCTGGACATTTTAAATTCTATTGTGTTAAAAAAAATCAACATAAATTGTCTACCTTCTCTTTAAATATGTGCAACCTTTTGAAACAGACAAACATGCCCATAGTTTTGGGTTTGCTTTTTCTTGTGCTTTCGATTTTGGATTTTGGTATGTGTCAACAGTCTCATCTTTTAGTTTTTTCAGTGTTTGGATCTCCAATTGCATACGTGATTCGGATGCCAAGTTATAGGTCCTGGTGATATGTCCTGGACCTTTCTTCTGCCCATGGTGGTGAGCTGGTAAGCCAGATTTCTTGGTAGCCTTATCATGTGCATGTGCTTAATACAAGATCCACAGGCTTATGAATTATCTTGTGATAACCAGATCCCCTGGATATTTTAGATTGAATGCCTTTTGTGCTTTGAGAAATAGCTTGGCCTCACAGTAAACTACTCGGGATTTTCAAAATGCGGTGATAGTTGGTGAACAAATAGCTGAGGTGCATAATCCTCTTAGAGCAGCTGAGCCATTGCTTCTATAGTGGTCAAGCTCTTCTCTTTTGTTTTTTAATGTTAGGATTCAGGGACAATTTGTGTGATAATTATTGTCCCAAAAGTCAATCTATGTTCCCTCATTGCTAGAAATTTGTCAACATCTGTTTTGTATGGCGCCTGTCTGCCTGATCAGGGATATTCAACTTGGTCAGTTTAATACAAATTTGATGTCTTCCTTTCTGTTTCGTCATTTTGAGGCATTTTTAGGTTGTCAACCAATTCAATACCTCTGGATATTTGTTATAATGAAATTAGATTATTAGTACTTCTATCAGAGCTTTAGCCTGATTCCCAGAGTTCTAGCATGTTACAGGCTTACAGTTCAATTGCTAACTACTGAAGATTTTTTTTTCTGTAGAAGCAACAGAAAAGAATTTGAAAATTCATCCACATACATCTGATATCCTTTATGTACACTGTTTATAAGTTTTTCCTCTCTTGATTACATAGTCCTGAGGATGTCCATCCTGACATTGCTGCCATGATGGGTTTTGGTGGGTTAGAACATAGGCAAGGTTCATTTATATAATTGGAGCTTGAATTTTTACACTCAGCTTTATTTATATCCTTCCATTTAGTTACACTGAAATATTGGCTTTCTAGCATAATCTGATGGAGGTGGCTATTGGCTTTACCTTTTGTCTTCCATAATCCTTTTAGCAATAATACTTTTGTGGCTACAGTTAAATTCACCTCTATATTTTTCTTGTTTTTTACGCGAACCACTTTTATCTTTTTATGGATGTCATAGAACCTAAAAATGTTTCTAAACACAACTGTATGAATGTTAGTTTGCATTGAGATAGAAAGGCTGAAACTTGGTGACCTTACGTGTGTATATAGTTTTCTTGGTCTCTCTAAACATCATAACTCATGACATCTCCTGTTTACAGTGCACGAAGATAGAATCAGCAAAATTCGTGCTTTTGCCTCAATCAGTTGCAGCAGAGTGTTGATCGACATGTATCTAAAACCTCATTTTCAACTGAAGTTAACCACTCTTTAGTTCTTCGGCAGCATTATATATCTATTCTAATGATCACCTTATATTTGGATCAGCATTCTAAGCTACCGGCTATAATGTTCGGTAGTTATGAACTTCGAGCGTGAACTGCTAGGTATGTAATGTATGGCCGATAGAACCATAATGGCTACAGTAGCATTTATGTAATGATCTTATAATCAATGGCTAAATAGAACCATAACAATTGCAATGGCCATACAACTTTGTATTCAAATGCTTCGTGATTTGTATTTTGTATTCAAATGCTTCATGATTTGTACTAAGTACCTGATGATATGATATGTGATCTGATGCTATGGTAATAGTGGTGATAAATGTGCTTTGTATCTTAGCCGTATATGTTTCTCATAGGTTGTTTTTTTACTAAAATCATTGTAGGGCGCCCGAAGGTCTCCTTCCACGCCGGCATGGGCGCGCAGAAGGCCTCCTTCCACGCCGGCGAATGCCACGCCATGGTACGTCCACGTCCTCCCTCCCTCCCCTCTGGCGGCCGATTGGGGGTGCTTGTTGGATTCTGTACCCCTATGGGCAATGGAATAGATTTGCATCCTGGCGGCAGCCAATTCAGGCCCAACCGATTTTTGGGGTGCTTGGCGGTCTGTGTGGTGTGAATTCCTGTGTTTTAGGCTCGATTGGTTGGGAATTCCGATGCTGACGCCTCCTCCTGTGGGTGCGGAGATTGGATCTCTTGGGTCCAGTTCGATGCTGATTTCGATTTGTTGCTTTCCATGTCAGAGGATATAGCAGTAGCAAGTATATTTGACGCAAATTCTGGCTGAATTTCGTGGATGGATGGATAGGCTGCGCATGATTAGTTTCAATCCGTGTCCAGTGCCAACATTTGCTGAGATTAGTCTCTCTTCCTACTCGATCCCAAGCTCGTCCTGTTGAGTGTTGACCTGCACTCTGAGGTCAAGAAAAGTAATGTAGGAGAGTGGTGTGGTCCATTCCTAAATTTTTACCTTAGCTTGTTGGGTTCTGATTGAAACTATTGACTGATGATTAGGTGGTGGGCATTTAATCTAGATTTGCTTTATTTTTTTGAAATATACACGTAGGCATATATGCAGGGGGGCTAAAGGGGGTTCATCATCATGTGAATCAGAACCTCAAGCTCAAGCGGCAGTGCAAGAAGGTACCTCCATTTTCTCTTTATTTATCCAATTAGCAATAGCATTACCATGCAATGATCATGATGCTCTAGAAAAGGCGTCAAGTATACTTAAAAAGCTCATCAAATAGTTATGGATTGAGTGCTTAGCCCACCATCTTGACCAATATATGATATACAAGTAAAGTTCATTCAGCATTTATATCACCAACAAGTAAAGTTCATTCAGCATGTATATCACCAACAAACATCTTTTAAGAAAGTCCACTCACCTGGTCCCAAAAGGAAATGACTTGCGATAAATTTACTACTAAATGTAAAATCAAAACAACCACCAAAAGATAGCACCCTAGCCTCATTTTAATTGTTCGCAGCTGCTGATGATAGAGTGATCTCAGTTTTAATCCCTCACAAAACACATCGTATTCAGTATTTTCCGTGGCCTGCGACTGTATTTCTCTTCTTCTTTTTAAAGGTGCTTGATTGATGTCAAACCTGAAGTTGCAACTTACACTATCACCATAGCTTGAAATGGTAAGACTTTACACATGATCTAATTTGACGATTTTTGGTTTTGAGTGTTTCTGAGTTCTGACCAGACAATATATGTACCTTCATCACCTATGTTACCTGAAAGATCATTTTTAAGGATGTTCAGTTATGATGTGCTGTTTTTTTTCCTAAATTTATTGTGATTACCTATATCGTTTAATATTTGTTCACATATTTTGGTTCATATAATCACTAAAAAGTAATGTGATGAGCACAGTGATTAAAGGACTGCACTCAGCATTGTATGATTTGATTTTACATGATTAGCCAAATCAAGTCATGACCTCAAAATACTCCTATTTCATTATCCCTTTCCATCCATTTAGATAAGTAGAGGTGACCACATCTTTTCCGCATGCCCTTTGAATTTGTCAAAGATTGAAATGAATTCCTTCTTTATTTTTGCCTTCTGTATTCCTGTGCATGCCCTACTATTAAGATTAAATATATAATCCATTTCCTGAAGTGGTCTCGAAGCAATTCTATACTATATACATCAATGTTATTACATTGTCATTAGTACTGTACAGAGATGTTTGACATACTGGTCATATTATTTCCAACAACTGAAAAGTTTGCTTTTTATAGCAGTATATTGCATTGCTGGATTGACTTGGGCATTCAAGCCAGTTTTGCATAAACAAATGATTTATCCACATTATATATATATATATTCTTCCACAAGTGACACAATCCTTTGCACGGAGCATTTAACATAGTTTCTCTAGTAATGTTTTTTTTCCTAGGTCCTTATAGACATGGATATCAACTTTTTGCTTATCCACTCCTTAAATCTGGTTGGCACATTTTTGGCTGAACAAGAAGCCTGATTGTTTTTTAATCTTATTCTTGGTGAAGTTAAGGCATGCAGCGCGAAGGAGAAATGAAAATTGTTAGTAGTTAGACATTCTTGGTGATCAACCACTAAGACTTCGGATGAACACTATGTAATGTGATTGTCAAAATTCATTTTATGAGCACTCTAGAATAATTTCCAAGTGGGTGACTGCACAACCAAGGAGCTCCGGATGATGACGTTTTTCCAAGTCATTGATGCGTGATGCCATTTGCAGGATTCATAGTTATTACATGTTTTAGGTGAATGTGGATCCAACCACATTTCTACGTGCGGTATCCTTGCAAACACAGTAAGAGCATGAAATAAATGTATTTGAATCCTGTAATCTTAATTTATACCAAGTATGGTGGCTAGCTTGGTTTGTATATGTTGGCAATTTTTTAATGTTTGTGTTGAGGTTCCTGCAGTTTTGTGTTAGCCCTGGTTCATCGCTGTGCTTGAGCTACTTGTGCAAATTTTTATATCTTAAATTCTTAATTTGCTATTGGATGGTTGGGCTCTCTCTACATAATTTGCTATGCTGGTTTTTAAATACTGATAATGAAATAGGATGGATTCTATCTATATCAGTCCATTCATGTGTCTGTTTTTAGATAAGGATGTTTCTGTTTGGGTTTTAGATCTTAATGATATCATCTCCATGGGCCTTTATGAGGTTTATGTCTTTTTACTCTTGATTGTGGTGGAATTAATATTTGTAACTAAAGTCATGGAATTAATATTTGTAACTAAAGTAATGATATCATCTCTAATATTTGATTCTATCTATATCAGTCCATCCATCGATTGCTTATCACCTCGATCCCAATTAGGCGCCGTGGATGTGCGTGGAGTTGAACGGGTGCCGTTCATCTCTGGTGAGCTGCCCCAGTTGTGTCAGCGGGGGAGAAATCTAGCGGCCAGGAGCAGGACGACAAGCTAGATCTCGGCCTTTTGCCAGGTCCAGGTGATGCAAGTTCTTGCGCTATGAGCAAGTTGTTATGTATTTCTGAGTTCTCTCACGAAATTTTGTAGACTCGATTGCCTTAGTTCTAGTTCCTCCTCTGCTGCCGCATCCATGACAAGGTTAGTACAATGCATGCATGATAACAGCTAGCCTGAATATGTGCCTTTGTAATTTATTTTAGTGTCACAATGCGTTGCTTCCTTTCATATAAGTAAATGTTGTGCAACCATCATTGCATTTTGTTGGATTTCGTTCATAACAATCCCTGATTACATATTTTTCTGCACTGCATTCAGAAGAGATGTGTGCCTTCTCGACGAGGCAGAAGTGTCTCGGTTGTTTTACTGATAGCTGTTTTCCATATTTCAGATCTCAGACCTCTTGATTTAACTGGCAATAAATTTTCGTGGTGGCAAGTAACACAATGTGTTAGCCTGCCCCAATCCTCTACTGGATTTGCCTGACGGATTTGAGTCCTCAAGAATTGGTATTTTTGTGTTCCCTGAATTGCTGATACAATTTTACATTTCTTTCACCCTGTACCTCTGCATGAATCAACTGAAATGCTATCTGGTGAACATGAAAAAATAACCTTTGTTGTCTCTTGGCCTGAAGCCTTATAATACGATTACATTGCATGGTTTAATATAGCTGAAAATCAGAGATGGCAGAGACGAGGCCTATGGTTCTAAGCATGATTATAGAAGATATGCACGCTAAGTATATCTCTTTCCAATGTTTTATCTCCTTTTGAATCTGCCGTACTCAGTAGACTAAATCTGAATTCACCTTTTTTAACCGTTCTATCATTATAATGAATTGAGTTGTTTCTTTGCACCAGCTCAGAAGTATACAATAGATTGATTATTGGCCTAGACATGATCGCACAATATTTTGATTGAAGAAAATAGTACTATTTTGTCAGCAGATACTTATTCTTTAATCAATGGTTGTCACTTTAATTGGGCCAAGGCTAGCTGACAACAGCAATAGGTGTATACCCTGTCTTCGGTAGAGTATATATCATAGTGTTATAAGATTTGCTCAATTTTTTTGTGCAATATTTTAGTGACTGTTACCATGTTTTTTTGGCTTGCTGCTTGTATTTCTAATTTTTATGATTAGTGATTACATGCTCACTACAATTACACCCTGGATCATTAGCATTCATTGTATTGGCAAAATTAGCTACCCAGCCTATAACTCTGTACAACATGTATACCATTTCAGTGGCCTTGTTACCACTGATTTTGGACTAGCTTGTAGAAAAGCTAATTTTCTAGACAGCTTGAAAGATGTTTCTTATCAAGTTTGGATAAGATTAAATTTTGTTTAGTGGTCTTGCTGATTTGTGAAGCAGGTACACAAAGATGCGGTAAAGACCTGATGTTGCCGTCAAGCGGCTCCTCTGCAGAGCCGCCGTTGAGGGGTTTAGGAGTATAAATTGATGTTAACGGCATATCAATTAGAGATTCTATGAGTTTTTCTGTTTTAGACCATGTTCAAGACAAACTCTTTTGAAGTTCATTATGGTTCTCACCCCAAAATTGATCTCTGAGATTGTACAATGACCCTTCATAGTGCTGCCTGATGTAAGAGTTTTCAAATATGTCCAACGACATTGATCGTTTAATTTTCTTTTATTGTGCAAGAATCTTTAGTGTATTACACACAATTTTCTTAATTTTGTTCTTTATGAAAGGAGAAAATTATTGTTATAAATTTGGCTAAATACTTTAGCATCTATTTAAATCTGACCAATTAGTCATGATAGGACGCCCGAAGGGCGCCTAATGTTCTAGTAACATATTACTCCGCCGGTCCTCTTTGTATTGCTTATTGTGTGTGAAGCATAATGGTTTGCTAGTCAGTGGTTGTTAAGGCATTAATATTGCTAGAATTCTTTTTTCTTTTGTTGATGTCGTTGGGTCTCTGGTAAGTGAAAGGGGTACGTGATGTCCTGATGAGAGAGGGGAAGAAGGAAAAGATGAGGTGAGGTGTGACTTACAAGTGAACCACGCTGCTACATATGCACCACATCAACTAAAATCATCTATCTTTCAAATTTATTGAGCCTCAGTGTTGATAATTTTCGAGGTGTATAGGCGAGGTGAGATGAAGTTTTTAGTTTTTTTGAGCTTGTGAACTACTAAGTCCGGACTCAACAATAGTTCAAGGGCAAAATATAACTTTTTTCCTAAATATTATTAAGAACTTCCTTTCGTATTTCAAAACCTGGGGGGGTGGTGGTGGTGGTGGCAATTGATCTAAGACATCATAAAAGAAAATTTAGTATATATATTCAACCTAATTGGAATAAGCTTGCTGCAGCTGCACGCCTGTAAGGCTGCAACTGCACTTGCACTAGCAACAAGTACAATAAGGCCTGATTTAGTTCCCAAATTTTTTTGTTCTACAGTAACATCGAGCATTTGGACATATGCATGGAGTATTAAATGTGGACGAAAAAGAAACTAATTGCATAGTTTGGTGGTGTCAACGAGATATGGTCGGCAGTCTACCGAGGGGTATACCCATGGGAGTATATTATCGGTGGAGGTGCGCAAGACAACGAACTAGATGGTGACGCAAGAGGAACACATGATTTATCCAGGTTTGGGCCGCAAATTGCGTAATACTCTACGTCCTGCGTCTTTGTGGATTGTACTGATGTGTAAGGATATGTTTTGAGGAGTGCCCTTGCCCGCCTTATATAGTACGGGGGGCAAGGTTATAGATCTAAGGAATCTAATCCCAGCCGATTACAACCCCTGTATCCACGGAGGACACGATGTCTATCCTAACCGACTAGATTTTTTTGACTGTCAAATAGTCTCTGCTTGCTTCGTACGGTTTGCCGAGCAGTTCGGAGATCCGCGTGGCCTTTTCTGGCGAATTGGGCCACCTCGTCTGGTGTGGCCCATGTGAAGCCATGAGGATATACGGGTCTATACCCCCACAGGTGGGAAATCGCGAGATGAATCTTTTAAGCCTAATTAGTCCATGAATAGCCTTAAGTGCTACAGTAACCCACAAGTGCTAATGACGGCTTAATTAGGCTTAATAAATTCGTCTCGCAGTTTCCAGGCGAGCTATGTAATTAGTTTTTTATTAGTATCCGAAAACCTCTTTCAACATCCCACGAAACATTCGATGTGACACCCAAAAATTTTCTTTCGCCAACTAAATACAGCCTAATGCGGCCAGCTGTGGAGCTGCAGCAAAAGCGCATTAGCAGCTGCAGCAAATGCCGAAGAGAGTGAGGACATTGTACTTATTTGAGGGAGCAAGGTAGTGGCATATTAGTACAACGATAAACAAAATAAGTTTTCAGCAAGGAACAATGTTTTTCCTCTCATAACAAATCAGCATTAGCATCAGCAGCAGCCAAATTTCAGCGAATCATGGTTGAGTAGTGGCATCGAACCCAGAGAGGTCTAATACTTAATTAGACTTTATTTGGCATAGCTCTAGTAAGAACAAAATAAGTTGCAGTAGTAGGTGTTTCTAGCTCTGTAATTTTTTTAAAAAAATACAGAATATAGTTACATTTGAGTAATTTTCTTTAGAGCTATAGATAAAAAATAGAGTACCAAAAAGTTATAGCCCGAAACGTTATAATTGTCTAAGTTAATTTTTTTAATGTTTGATCATAATTTATAGAAAAAATATAAATATTTGTCACACTAGATAAATATATTGTACATATATAGTTTTTTTAGGGGTATTGTACATATATAGTTTATGGCGCATCTAACTATACTAATTTGGTGTCATAAATCTTGAAAATTTTAGTCAAATTTTACAAAACTTGACAAAAGATTTTTTTTTTGCGATTAAAACTTGACTTAAGATAACTCTAGGAAATTTAATAAAGGGAGTAAACTTCAGATATGAGACGGAGGTTTTCGAGCTAGAGCTACGGCAAATGATGCCTTCGAATGACACAGTACGTACTTACTTCAGTAACAGTAAGTAAACCAGAGTTAAAAAAAATAGACACATTACTGAAGGGAAGTTTAGCATAAGAATCCAATCCTCCAAGCATACATCACATGTTCAGTTCAATTCGGCTTCAGTAAGTAGTAGCTGGTCAACACCGGTCATCCGTGCGCTGCGACATGGCGACCGAGCTTACTCCCTCCGCGCGCTACTTCCGCGACCCCGTCATCCTCGTGGTCGTCGTCGGCTGCGGCGGCGGTGGCAGCGGGCCGCCTCACAACGCCACCACTGGCGCCCTGGTTCATCACCGCGCACCATGCGTCCGCCGCGGCCACGCCCTGGTTGACCTCCTCCTCGAAGTCCTCCAGCCGGAACGCCGGCGTCCATGGCGCCGCCTCCGCCTCCCGCGCCCGCTTCCTGCTGCCCCGGCCGGAAGCTGTTGGTCCGGTCCCGGCTCTGTACAAGCCCCTCAGGGCCCGGATGTTGGCGAGGAGCGTGTAGAACCGCTCCACCTGCTCATCGTCTTGGTCATCCTCCTCGCCGCAGCTCTGATGATGTACTGCCGCAGAGCCGTCGGCGGCGTTGCCAGCGACGCCGGCAGCAGGCAATGGTGCCGACTGCTGCTGCGGCTCCGGCGGATGCACCGATGCACCGTTGCCGTCGCTGGTGGTGGTCTGTAGAGCCTTCTTCGTCGTCTCTGCACCAGCTACGCCACCCATCGCTAGGCTTGGTGAAAGCATGGTGGGTGGAATTGTGAAGGAAAATGGACGGGAGTGTGTGGAACGGAAAGCTTTGTGTTGGTTGGTGCGGCTGGTAAGCGGTTAAATAGGGGCCATGTTGGTTCACTAGTCACTACCAACTGCAGAGCGACGACTTCTCTCACCCTTTCCCCCCCTTGCTACTGTTGCCCGAGGCGAAAAAGGGGCGAACCGTGTTTTCGGCGGCGATTTCGCCAGCTTTCTTCCTCTTCCGGCGGCCGACGTGCCGTCGCAGAGGGAGATGGGCCACAGAATCGCCGTGTAGGTGTATATAGAGTAGGTAATAGGTTACCTAGGTCTAGGGTTTGCCTGTTGTCGGTTGACGGTGAGGCTAGGGTTTGCCGCGGGGTAGTTCTTCCGTGGCGTGCTCTTCTGGGAGGCGTCGGTGTGGCGAGGGCGTTGATGTCGCTGCGGAATAAGCTGTCTCCACGCCTCCTTCGTCCCGGCGGCGTTCTACTCCATCACCGACGGCAGGGTCCGGGAGACCTATGTGGGAGTTCGGAGCCGGCGCATCTTCGTCTTCACCAGGTGAGGTTGCTGCTGGCCTACTTTTGCTTGGATGCGATTCAGTTCGTGGGTGTTGTTTTTTTTCTGGCTCGCCAGATCTGGCTCTTTCCTCCCTCGGTGGCGGTGGCCGTCGACGGCGAGTTCAGATCTAGGGGCTGGAGGAGTTGGGGCGTGTCCCCGGTCGATGGGCGATCGCTGTTGGCTTCATCCCGTTCCTTCGACGGGTGTCTATTTCGGCTCCACTTCAAAGCCGTTGTGCGATGGGACTCCTTCAGCTCACGGTGGTCATCGTTTTCCTCTCTGCTGGCGGCGGTTGGTGACGAGGTGGACATGAACAGAGGAATCACGAAGGATCTAGGCGTATCGTTGTAACTTTTTCATTTTCTAGGGTCCTTTGTGTAGTTTGGATGGAACAACTGTATCCATATCCTCTACGTACGTTTCTGTATTTGTACGTCTCTGTGTACGTTTTCCTTATCTAGTAATACAGATACGTATTATCAAGAAAATTGCAGAGCGGCACATACACATTTCGTGAAGGCTCTACCGCAGCTCATCTAGGGTGGGTTTAGTTGGGTGAAAAGTTTTTAGAAAAATGTCATGTTCTGTGCGATGTTGGACTGGGTGTTCAGATACTAATAAAAAAACTAATTACATAGCTTGTCTGGAAACCGCGAGACAAATTTATTAAGCCAAATTAATCCATCTTTAGCATATTTGTTACTGTAGCACTTTAGTGTCAAATCACGGACTAATTAGGCTCAAAACATTCGTCTCACGATTTCCAACCAAACTATGCAATTAGTTTTTTTGTCTACATTTAATGCTCCATACATGTGCCACAAGATTCGTTACTGTAGTTTTTCGTGAAAAGTTTTCGGATCTAAACACACCAGAGTGGAAGTGCAAGGCAGCTGATTTGTTGGCAAGACTTGACTATTGTAGAGTACTGTACTATTTACTAGCTTTTCTAAATAAAGAAAATTGTCCCTCCTGTCATGTATATGGGCCTGGTTAGGGATATGGGCTGCAAATGGCAATGGACCTTGATATCACCTACATAAGGAGACCATGGCAACAGTAGATCGGCATCGAACAGAACTAGACTGAAGTCGTCTTCCTCCTTGAGTCCTTTGTCCAAGAACGCCCCCTGTTGCTGTTCTTGCTTCCTGCCTTGGATTCCTGCTATTCCTAGTCTAGATTCCATCTAATTCTTCCCAAATTATATCTAGTTACCCTTATAACAGTGATTGGTAGTCAAGGTTTGTTACACCTCTCTTTACATGGCCATGCATTAGATCGCTCCTCACTTCGAGTTCTTATTAGCTAGCCTCGGTGGAAAGTTTGTTTTAAGAACTTTGCTAAAGCATGCATGCCAGTATTTGGAGGTTCCGCGTGCACACCTCTTGGGACACATTAGTTTTTAGTAAAAAAACCACAACAGCCCTCTTCCATGACTCCGACGCCCTCGCCCCCGCCGCCGGCCACCGATCGGCCGCGGACGCTAGGGTTCGCCGGATTCCAGTAAATCCTAGCGCCTGCGGCGGCCGCCCTCTTCCCCTCCCCTCACCACTACCATCTTCTCTAGCTCTGGCGAGCTCGCCAGCCGCCATCTTCTCTAGCTCCGGCGAGCCTCCTCCGCCCCGACCTGGCCCGACCGCCCCTGCTGCTACCGGCTCCCTAAGCCACCCATCCACCATTCCCACCGCCTGACCTACCTACCTCCCCCCGGTCGGCCATTCTATAGCCCGCCAGAGTTGGAGAAGAATGGCGTTAGCTCGCCAGAACCCTAGCCCGATCTAGGAGAAGAGAGGAGGAGGAGGAGGAGGCCCACTTGGCCCCTCGCCGCCGGATCTAGCGGATCCACCGCCGCTGCCATATCCGGCATGTCCGCGCATGGGGGAGGCGGTGGGGGTGCGGACGCGGGGAGCCGGTGGGGCACGGCTGAAAGCCCTAGTTTGGTTTTTGTTAATTGATGAAACCTATTTGGACTAATCCTTGCATCTAAGTGTGTGACTAGATAGGATGGTCCAATCCAAGTAAAGGAGCTAGGTGGCACTCATGGATGGATATGGCCACATGAAATGAAGATCATGATGATGGTATGGGCATGTGATGATGATCAAGCTCTAGGACTTGGAAAAAAGAAGGAGAAAAACAAAATGGGCTCAAGGCAAAGGTGATATCCATAGAGCCATTTTGTTTTTGATGATCGAGACACTATAGAGAGTCTGATCACATTTAGGATAGATGGTCATACTATTAAGAGGGGAGCTCTTATCAGACAACTCGATCATCTAGTGCCACTAGGTGTTGGAAAACATGCATATGCATTTTAGGCTGAGTGCACATTCGGTGAGAAGTGAATAACCTTTGAAAAATGTTTGTGAAAATGCTAACACACTTGCACGTGATGGTGAAACACTTGGAGTGCTAGCACATTTGCAAAGATGGTGAGAAAGGTGAAGAAAAGGAGATGAAACTTGGCTTGGGGTGCTGCCACGGGGGTACCGCCACCCCTTGTCCGGTGCACCGTGACCGGCTGGGAGGCCGAGAGCAGCGGCTTGCCCTAGGGGCACCACCACCCTGTCCGGTGGCACCGCCACACCTAGGGCGGTGCCCACCTGGACTTGGCCGAGAGCAAGTTGAGTGGGAGCTGGCACGACCGCCCTTGGCCGAGAGCAAGTTGAGTGGGAGCTGGCACGACCGCCGCTGACGGTGTACACCGCCTCATGTGTGATGGTGCAACCCAGGTGTGTCTGGTGCCACCGCCCCATTCTTCCAGAGGTGAGGGAAAACAGGGGTGGGCACTGCCGCAGGGACCGCCACCCCTAGGCGGTGCATCGCCCTAATTTTCCAGAGAGGAGGGTTCTCGGGGTGTTGGCCTAGGTGGCATCGCCCCCCCCTGTCCGGTGCCACCGCCGCCTATCCGGTGCCCCAACGGCTAGTGAAACTAGCTATTGGATGACCATTAGAGGGTCACCACCACCCCTTATCTGGTGACTGCACCGCCATGTCCGGTGACCTCGCAGAAAGCTGCTCCAAAGGGGTAACGACTCTATTTGCTTGTGAGCTTATAAATTGAGGGTGTGGCCGGCCTTGGCCACTCTCTTGGCACTTCTAACAGCTACATACACCCTTTGATAGCTAAGCACACCACTTCACTCACTTGCACACTTTATTTCATCATCTTGAGTGAGATTGGAGAGCCTCTAGTGCATTGCTTAGTGTTCTAGCATCTTGTGGTACTAGTTGGGCGATTTGGGCTGGTGGAGATCTTGTTACTCTTGATGTTTGCAGACACCTAGACAACCCGGTGATTGGTGGATCATCGAGCGGAGGAAGGTATTGTCTTCGGCTCCGATCATTGTGATTGTGAGGGGTTCTTGTGCCTTCCCCGGTGAAGTGCCAAAGGCAACTCTAGTGGATTGCTTGTGGCTTGTGTGATCCTCATCTTATGTTGGTTGTGTGGCACCCGATTGCGGGTTTGGCGTGTGATGCCAATTAGCACGTGAACCTCCAAGTGAGTGAATCGCCACAACAAGGACTAGCTTGCCGACAAGCAAGTGAACCTCGGTAAAAAATCTTGTGTCATCTTGTCCCAAGGATTTCTTGGTATTCATTGTGATTGATTGTTATCATATTATGATTGGCTCTATCCTCGACATGGCGGTATAAACTTCATATCTCCTACATTGCATTTACATTTCTAGTGTTGTTACCCTCTTTAGTGTAATTAGTTTTGAGAGCTAGCTTGTGTCAGGTCTAGTGGTTAGTGAGACTCTTTAGTTAGTCTTTGAGAGCTCACTTAGTGTGGTGACATAGCCTTTGTGGCATAGAGATTATAGAAACTAGAATTATGGCAGGTGGCTTGCATTTTGAGTAGGCTAGCGTAACATTTGCTTTGCCTTATATTTGTCTAACCACTTTGCTTAGTGTTGTTATAGAAATTTTTATAGGCTATTCACCCCCCTCTAGCTATTAGAACCTTTCAAGTTGTATCAGAGCCATGGTCACCATGATTTGAGGCTTAACAACCTTCAATGTCAAAATGGCTCAAATCAACAACACTAAGAAGCCACCCCAATTTGATGACTCCAATTATCCTTATTGGAAGGCTAAGATGGCCACCTACATCAAGTCAATCAATAGAAAGGTGTGGAAGGTGATGGGACCAAGATTGAGATTGCCAATGAGGAGGCTCCCACTGCCGCTGAAGAAGTGATACTTCAAAACAATGACATTGCTCTTAGTGCCATTCATGATGCATTGGATGAAAGAACATTTGAGCAAATCAAGAACATTGAGAGGGCTCATGAGGCATGGAAGAAGTTGGAGGAATAATTTGAGGGCACTCAAGCCATGAAAGGTGCAAAAGCATACATTCTTGTTGGTGTCTAGAGGACCAGGTGTCTAAACAGAGCGACTAGTGAATTTGTATCTGCGCATCTAGACCCTAATGGTGTGTAAAGCGGACACAAGGATGTATACTGGTTCAGGCATGAACAGCCCTACATCCAGTGGGTTTCACTACGGTTTGTGTTGCCTTGCACCGGGGTGCTCATAGTAGGGGTTACAAGCTTTCGAGAGAGGAAGCAGGTCCCAAGTCTCCTGAGTGGTGGTGGTGTGCGGTTTCTATTGCGGTGTGTTCTAGCTGTTGTTGCCTTGTTGTTTCGTCCCCCTAGATGCGGCCCCTGCCTCCCCTTTTATAGCTTCTAAGGAGAGGGTGAAAGCTCTATGTTTGGTGTTGGTAATTAGTGACAATGCATAAGTACTAATCCTATGCCTAAGTTGTATGTAGCATATGAGGATTAGTACATTCCAAGGTTGGTGGCAAGATGGACATGGTGATCATGATGGCCACACTTGGATTTGGACGCAACCCTACGTGATCAAGGCAAAGGCATATGCTTAAGGGTTGGGGACTGCCATGAACTTGGCGTCGCAAGGACGTCCAAGGATGGCATGGTAGGTCCTGTGGAAACCAACCAACTCAAAAGTGAGTGTCTCCTTCCTGAAGTTAGCAGGGGTTTCGAAGCAAATGGACAGGTTGATCCGTTCGACGGGCTCTGCTTGTTTCCCTAGCACGACTCCATGGACCCCGACACTAGGTCGAAGGTACGTCCTCTCGATCCCCAGAAGGTCGAGGGTACGAGTATAGATGATGTTAAGGCTACTGCCCCCGTCCATGAGTACTTTAGTGAGGTGCGTGTTGGCGACGATGGGATCGGCGACGAGCAGGTAGACTCTAGGATTTGGGACGTAGTCCGGATGGTCGTCATGGTCGAAAGTGATGGCCATGTCAGACCAGTCAAGGAAGAGTGGGGTCACCAAGTGTATGGAGAAAACCTCTCGACCCTCCCACTTGCGCTGATGCGCTGAGAGACGCGTCGAGGGTCCTCCGTATATCATGAAGCAGTCGTGGATCTCGGGGAACCCCTCGTCCTTGTCGTCACCCTTTTCCTTGGGGTCCTCCTTCTTGTCGTCTTTCTTGATGCCTAAGCTTTCAAAGTATCTCCGCAGCATGTGACAGTCCTCGAGGTTGTGGTTCGTGGGCCCTTTATGGTAGGGACACAATTCTTGGAGCATCTTGTCAAAAATGCCCCCGCCGGGGGGTCCTCGAGGCTTTTTGCGGTCGGCAGCAGCGACGAGGTCGTCAGTCGCGGCTTCACGCTTGCCCTGATGGTTCTTCTTCTTGTTGTTGCTCCTTTTGGCACCCCGGCTGGAGCTCTCGGGTTCCTCGTTCTTGTGCTTTCCCTTGTCCTGGTCACCACCAAAGATGGCACCAACCGCCTCCTCGCCTGCGGCATAGTTGGTGATGATGTCCATCAACTCGTTGGCAGTGGTGGGGGTGTTGTGGCCCAACTCCCGGACAAGCTCTTTGCAAGTGGTTCCAGAGAGGAAAGCCATGATGACGTCGGAGTCGGTGATGTTGGAAAGCTCGGTGTGTTGTTTGGAGAAACACCGGATATAGTCACAGAGAGACTCGTCCGGCTTCTGTTTACAACTCCTGAGGTCCCAAAAGTTGCCAGGGCACATGTAGGTCCCCTTGAAGATCCCCTCGAACACTCTCACCAAATCGTCCCAGTCCTGGATCTGTCGTGGTGGGAGATCCTCGAGCCATGCTCGAGCGGTGTCCGACAGGAACAGGGGGAGTTATCGGATGATGACTTTGTTGTCGGTGGCGCTGCCCAACTGACAAGCCAAGCGGAAGTCAGTGAGCCAAAATTCAGGTTTCGTCTCACCGTTGTACTTGGTCAGAGTCGACGGGGGGCGGAACCAGACCGGAAGCAGGGTGTTTCGAATGGTCTTCCTGAAGACTCGAGGGCCCGGTGGCTCAGGTGATGGACTACGATCCTTGGCGCTGTCGTAACGCCTGCCCCAGTGCTCGTGGTAACCTCGAGCTGCCCCATCACCATATTTGCGCCTGCGGCGCTCGTTGATGTTGTCACGGGCATCTCGGGGCTCGCGGTTGTCGACGATGCGTTCTCGGACAGAGATAGCCTTGTTTCCTTGAGGTGCTGGCTTGGGATGGACCGAGGCCTCCCTTTCTTGTCGGGAGGGCTCCGCAGGTTGCCCCGAGGCAAGGGCGCGGTGCCTCAAGGTGGAACTCTCGGCCTGCTGCATGGCCGCAATCTCGAGGAGTCCTCAAATCTCATCACAGGCCCGACGGGCCTCAGAGGTAGATGGCTCGGGCATATTGCAGAGAAGCATGGCGGCGGCAACAACGTTCTGGCTGTCTCAGTTGAAGACCGAGGGTTCGCCCACCCAATCCTCGACGATGCGACGATTAACATCGAGAGCTCTCTCTCGAGCTCCTCCACCATGTATGCGCGCTGCATGCTCCCGCTCGAGGGTCTGCTGAAGTAGGCGCAGGCGTTCTCGCTCTTCATCGAGCTTGGCCTACAGTTCTTGAATCTGAGCGAGTTGCGCTCCCTAGTCTGCTTCGAAAGGTTGGGGTCCGGCCCGTGCGCCAGGGTGCGCTGCGTGGGGTGGTGTGGCGTTCCCCCCTCCGGCGGCAGCCTCGGCTTCACGAATCCGACGCGATGGCTCCATCAATTTGGAAGCACTCGTGGGTCGGATCGTAGCTATCGTCGGTAGAGTCGAAGTCAGGGGCACCAAAATAGTAGTACGACGGATGCATGTGAGGTCGTCGATTGGTGAAGTCATAGTGGCGAGAGGTGATCGCATGGAGCTCCGTGCTAGGAGTCTCCGTAGAGTCTAGGTACTCGGAAGCTGGCTGTTGACGGTTCTTAAGTATCAATTTTAATTATCCAATAAATAAGGAAAAGGACCTATATGCAAGCAACACCTAGAATTAGGGTTTGATCTGACATAATTCCATGAGTTTTGTTGTTTATCTGTTTCTACAGGGGGTTATCAGGAAATACAAAGGAAAGGCCCACACGTCGGAATTACATAGAGATATTAACGTGTTCACCGATTTTCTATCATCTAGAAGACTCCAGAAGCCACGGGATCGAACGGGAGGCCGAACGGGCCCGGGACTAGGGCGCCCGCCCTGGACCCTAGGGCGCCCGCCCTAGGTCTGCAACCAATCAGGACGAGTCTCGCGGATTATGCCCCACCGACCTAAAGGATAGGAAAACCGTGCGATTAATGTCGGTTTGATCCGACGGCCCAGGTTCACTTGAAGGGACTATATAAGCAGGACCCCTGGCCCCTAGAGAGGAGAATCCAAGTCCATTATTTTCATATTTTCCAGAGAGGATTCAGAGAGAGGTTCCCTTAGGGTTCCCACCTCATTAGGGCTTAGCATCCAATGTGAGATTAGACTTAGTTCTTCTAGATTGAGAGAGATAGAGTGGAGGTATAGATCGAAGGAAGCCCGGCCTGTCGGTGACTACTTCGAGGTTGTACCTGCAGGATCAAGTTCTCCTAACCCGAGGCTTGCTCCTAGGATTCTTCAGTATTTCGACTTCTAAATTCTAGTAAGTTCTTTGTTTTATTGTTCTTTGGTTTATGAGTTTACTTTAATCTCTTCGCGTAGAGTTTAGAGTAATAATCTCTAGCGTAAATGAGGTGTTTGGGCTAGGATACTCATAGATATCCCCTGTCGAGCCGGACCGTGGTAGTAGCGAGGAACGTGACATTTCCGTAGCTACCTTTGTATTCCATATCCCGTTAGCAGGATCGATAGGGTTTATAGGTGCGGGTCGAACATCCTTTGAGGTGTCTAGATTCCGTGAGCCTCCCCAATAGAGCAGTAGATCATCCTTACCAAGGTTAGAATGAGAGTGCAGTTGCAGTCTTCTCTATACATCGCTCACATCAAATCACAGTGGTTGTAGCCTAAAGGTTAGTAGTAATAGATTTGGTTAGTCAGATGCACGCTTTCTCCTAGTGGTAAAAAAATAAATACGATACTCTGGATAACATCCCGGGTGAAGTGCTCACCGATATCCGTGCGCTTGCGGATCATTTCCTAATTGTGTTACCAAATATCAACAAGCATTTCTGGCGCCGTTGCCGGGGAGAAAGACGGTTTGCTGAGATAACCTTGAATCTTACTACTAGCTTGTACCTATACTTTTATCTTTCTTTATCTTTTTATTCCTTATCTTTTTATATTCTTTATTCTTACCTTATGGAGAACCAAGATTCTAAATCAATCTATCAATTTGCAACACCTTCGGAAATTGACCTTTTACCATGGGAGTCATCACAGCCTATCCAAACATCCCAGTATATGTTAAGTTCAAGGTTAATTGCCATGATTGAGAACCTATCCTTCTCGGGAAAGGAAGACGAAAATCCTTACCTTCATATTAGAGATTTTGAGCAAACACGCGATTGTCTTCGCATTGAAGGCATTTCTGATAAGACTTTACGTTGGAAGCTTTTTCCTTTTTCCTTAAGAGGAGAAGCTAGACGATGGTATAGTCAGAAGGTAAGTCAACAACGAGGTGAATGGGGAGTCTTACGAGCCAACTTCTGTTTAGATTTTTATTCCCTCGATCGTATCACCGACCTTAGACTCGAAGTTCTATCTTTTAAACAAAAAGAAAATGAAACTTTGGGAAAATCCTGGAAACGTTTTTTCTGATCTTTTAGAATCTAGTCCAAAACTCAATATTGAAGACCCTATTCTCCTTTTTCATTTCTTTTGAGGTCTTCAGAAAGATCATAAACAAATGCTACATACAATGTCTAGAGGTTCTTTCTTTCGTATCCCTACTGATGAAGCTAGAGCGATCCTAGATAGAATCCTAGAAGCTGAAATGGATAATACCCTCCATGATGAAACCTACGAAGCCGAAGTAGACACTCTGCCGAATTCTTCACCTACTTCAGCTATCCCAAGTTTTGAGCCACAAAAGGAAGAAATTCCACCACCTGATTTCATGCTGGATATAGAATCCGATCTTTTTGCTGATTTTGGAAACATTTCAAACTACCATTCTATAGACAAACCCCAAAGCGGCCATTATAGCATTTGTTTACCAAGTGAATATCAATTGAGAGAGCTTATCTCAGTCATGAGTAGCGAATGGTTGGAGGAGTCAGAGCTTTCCTCTGAAGTGATCCGTTTGGATACACCTCCTATCACTATACGTTGTGCTTATGATTCTGATCAATTTGATGCTCTCTATAATCCTATTGTGGGGATCAATATCATGTTTGAAGCTTTTGCACTTAAATTATTTGGAAAATTAATTTTAACCCCCACAACAAAGTTCATGAAGGAATCTTCGGGACGATTAGTCCCCAGTCTTGGAATTGTGAATGTCCTACCCTTTATGGTAGAAGGCTCCATGATTCATTTGAACTTTTATATCTTTGATACATGGGACTTCGACCTGTTGATAGGACAACCATTTAGAAGACTCCTTTATGAAGGTCAAACTGGAAAGCTACACATTTCTTTTGGAAAGGATTTTAAATTTCCTATGACAATTTCTCACTCCTTGAATAATAAGATCGAGTCATCTCTTTTGCCTGATCCTATGGAAGAGGTAAAAGTTGCGTCTCTAGAGCTTTTAAATGAATCAGACTTAGAAGAAGAAGCCCCTTTCTTCATAGAAGAGGAAGCTGAACCTTCTGAACCTGAACCTTTAGATGAGTTTGCAGAAACACCCAGACCTCCTATAGAGCTTAAAACTTTACCACCCGGTCTTATCTATGCTTTCCTAAACAATAATCCAGAGTTTCCTGTGATCATTAGTAATAAACTCACTCAGGAACAAACTCTGCGATTAATGACCATTTTAGAAAAACATCACTCAGTCTTTGGCTACTCACTCCAAGATCTTACAGGAATCAGTCCTATGATTTGCACCCATCGCATTCCTACAGATCCTTCTGTTTCACCTTCTCGGGAACCCCAACGTAGACTCAACAACACGATGAGAGAAGTAGTTAAAAAGGAAGTTATAAAGTTGCTGCATGCAGGGATTATATATCATGTGCCGCATAGTGAGTGGGTGAGCCCTGTTCAAGTTATGCCTAAAAAGGGAGGCATGACTGTTGTTACAAATGAGAAGAACGAGCTAATTCCGCAACGCACCGTCACAGGGTGGCGGATGTGCATTGACTATAGAAAACTGAATAAAGCCACGAAAAAGGATCACTTTCCTTTACCTTTTATAGATGAGATGTTAGAGCGGTTAGCGAACCATTCGTTCTTCTGTTTCTTAGATAGATATTCAGGGTACCACCAGATCCCGATCCATCCTGATGATCAAAGCAAAACCACTTTTACCTGTCCATACGGAACTTATGCTTATCGTAGAATGTCTTTTGGGCTATGTAATGCACCAGCTTCTTTTCAAAGATGCATGATGTCTATATTTTCTGATATGATTGAAGAGATTATGAAAGTTTTCATGGATGATTTTTCTGTTTATGGAAAAACTTTTGATAATTGTCTTGAAAACTTAAACAAGGTTTTGCAAAGATGCAAAGAAAAGCACTTAGTCCTTAACTGGGAAAAATGTCATTTTATGGTTAGGGAAGGAATAGTGCTAGGACACCTAGTGTCTGAAAGAGGTATTGAGGTAGATAAAGCTAAAATTGAAGTAATAGAACAACTACCTCCACCTGTGAATATAAAAGGAATTCGAAGCTTTCTTGGCCATGCTGGTTTTTATCGCAGATTCATAAAAGATTTTTCATTTATTGCTGACCACTCACTCTTTTGCTAGCCAAGGATGCTCCTTTCGAATTTGATGATGCATGTTTAAAAGCTTTTGAATTATTAAAGAATGCACTCATCTCTGCACCAATCATTCAACCCCCTGATTGGTCGTTGCCTTTTGAAATTATGTGTGATGCTAGTGATTATGCTGTGGGGGCAGTTTTGGGGCAAACAAAAGACAAGAAGCATCATGCAATTGCTTACGCCAGTAAAACTTTGACAGGAGCTCAACTTAATTATGCAACCACTGAAAAAGAGCTTCTGGCTGTTGTCTTTGCCATTGATAAATTTAGATCTTACTTAGTAGGAGCTAAAATAATTGTTTACACTGATCATGCTGCACTAAAATATTTGCTCACTAAAAAAGATGCTAAACCTCGCCTAATTAGATGGATCTTGTTACTCCAAGAATTTGACTTAGAAATAAAAGATAAAAAGGGAGTAGAAAATTCTGTTGCTGATCACTTGTCTAGAATGCACTTTAAGGATCCACAGGAAACACCCATTAATGATTTACTCCGGGACGACATGCTCTATGGAATCAACAGGTCTGACCCCTGGTATGCAGATATTGTTAATTTTATGGTTTCAGGGTATGTACCACCAGGAGCGAACAAGAAGAAGCTTATTCAAGAAAGTCGTTCACACATATGGGATGAGCCATACCTCTTCCGAGTATGCGCTGATGGCTTACTCAGAAGGTGTGTGACCACTGAGGAAGGGTGGAAGATCATCGACAGATACCATTCATCACCATACGGAGGTCATTATGGAGCATTCCGTACACATTCAAAGATCTGGCAATGTGGATTCTATTGGCCTACAATGTATGAAGACACAAGGCAATATATCAGAAGATGTGGGCCATGTCAAAGGCACGGAAACATAAATACAAGAGATGCTATGCCACTCACCAACAACCTTCAGATTGAGCTCTTTGATGTTTAGGGAATAGACTACATGGGTCCATTTCCTCCATCAAAGAAGTGTGAATTCATCTTGGTGGCAGTTGACTACGTCTCCAAGTGGGTAGAAGCACTATCTTGCAAGCGTGCCGACAATATTAATTCAAAGAGGATGTTTGAAGAGATTATATTTCCAAGATTTGGAGTCCCTAGGGTGGTGATAAGTGATGGAGGATCACACTTCATCGACAAACGCTTTGAGTATTATCTAGCAAAACATGGAATCCGTCACAATGTTGCTACCCCATATCATCCTCAGACAAGTGGCCAAGCAGAGACTTCCAACAAGCAAATCAAGAACATTCTTCAGAAAACAGTAAATGAGATGGGAACAGCATGGAAGGAAAAGTTACCCGATGCACTCTGGGCATACCGGACAGCATACAAGACCCCAATTGGAATGACCCCATACCAATTGGTGTACGGGAAGACTTGCCACTTGCCTGTTGAACTAGAGTTCAAAGCACACTGGGCCATAAGAAGATAGAATATGGACCTAGATGTTGCTGGAGATCATAGAAGAATGCAACTATCAGAATTGGAAGAATAGCGAGAGAAAGCATATCACAATTCGAAGATCTACAAAGAAAGAGTCAAAAGATGGCATGACAAGAGGATCAAGAAGAAGGAGTTCTCACCCGGAGACAAGGTATTACTTTTTAATTCCAGGGTGAAGCTTTTCGGGCATAGAAAACTCCGGAGTAAATGGGAAGGACTATACAAGGTAGTCAATTCATCATCCCACGGAGCTATTACACTTCAAAACGACAAAGGTATGTTATTCAAGGTAAATGGTCAACGTCTTAAATTATTTTTAGAACCCAATAAAGAATTAGAAGAAATAGACATGATCCATTTTTACCTTCCGATGGAGAATTAAAGCCCAACCTTTTTAATCTGACGTTTTTGGGCCACGTATATATTTTTCAGGATAAAAATACTTCTAGAAACACGCTCGAGCAAGCGGGCCCACAGAGGAGGCAGGCCCAGGGCGGGTGCCCTGATGAGGGCGGGCACCCTGCCCTGGTGTCCCCTCGGCCCCGGCCTCTTCCGACGTGCTTTCCTCATCTATGGTTATCCAGAAAATTCCGCGAATGGGTTGTTACGCACGCCCGGCAACGGGATGGATCTATGGAAACCCTAGAGGCACTTTTTGACCCCTACATAAACAGACCCCTGACGTCAGCTTTCAACACCAATTCATTCAATCCTTCTCTCCTCCTCAATTAGAGCTTGTCTAGTTCCTTGCTTCTCCAATGGTCGACAAGACCCACCGCAACTGGGAGATCGTCCCTTACGACCTCAACCGCAAGCCCAAGGATGAACCCGACGCCTACGCTCTCGTCCCGGCCAACACAGAGCGACAGCTAGCAGCCCCACCATCAAACCAGCGCAGCTCAATCTCATCCTACTACGCCCAACCAGTTCTTACTGCACCACCGCAGCCCCTTCTTCTCAAGGGACCGTCGTCCAAGCAAGAAGCCATCGTCAAGGTACCAGCCGGCACGAAAATCCTGCCACCTAAACCCACTGAGCGGGTTGTAGGCGTCAAGACCAACCGGAGCGGCGAGATCAGCAGCGTCCACTACACTACGGAGAAGGAGAGGCCCCGCTTCAAAGGAGTTAGGACAGCAAAAGTTCGCTTCATCCCACCAAAGGAAGCTCTTAAGCACGCTCTCAATTCGTTTGAGACACCACAGAAGCGCCGCAGGACCATAGCAGATGTGGATGAGGACATCAGGACAGCAAATAGACATATTATGGAACTTCAGTCCACAGTTAGCTGTCCCTTAGTAGGCAGGTCTCCAACCTGAACACTACTATGCTCGCGCTTAAACGTGACCTTTCTGATGCCCTTGCTAGGATCAGGGATTTAGAGCAACACTGAGCTATCTAGATTAGACCTTGAGGCAGTGTGTCTTAGTCTTCATCATTAGATTCAATTAGATTCGATTAAATTCAGTTTAGATTAGTTCGCTTCATTAGTCAGTGTAATAAATGCCTCAAGACAAATAAAGATTATTATTATTATTATGCCTCATGTATCTCCACTTTATTTTTAAGCAAGAAAGCAGGAAACAAGTATGGGGGAATCCCCCCGACATGGTAAATGCACTTCGATTGTACCACTCCACGATTCAGGTACATACTCTGCACGCTTTATTTACATATATACAAATACATATTGGGCTGTGTAGAATATTGTTCCTAACATGATAATTTAAAAAGACAAAAATATTTTTAATCATGATCAATCTCACTCTGTGATATTTCTGAAAACCTGCATTTATTGAAAATCATTTTAAAAACCATGTGTTACTCAAGTCATTGTGGAATGTGAGATGGTAGAATATGAGTATCTTATTCTTGAAATCTTTGTCGCTTGGAGATTTTCTTTTCAAAAACTTCAAAAATATAGCTACCATCCTCAATATTTTATATGCCTGATAAACCTAAAAATATTAATTTGCTTTGTATTGAGTTTGTGCAAAACGAGTTAGACCCTTGTTGAGAGATTTATCATGCTCCCAAGATCAAGACATTTTTATTCAGAAAGATTCACTCTTCCGAAGTATTATTGCATTAGAGGCATGGGCTATGCAAAAATATATTTCGAGGAAATAAAAAGGAGCAAGTGCTCGACAACCTCGCAGAAAAATGGATAAGTGTCCGAAAGTAGAATTAGGGGTACCTCAGTATCCACCTGAAAAAAATGAGATGATAAAAATATATATGGTAAAAAGAAAATGATAGCCCATGGTCCCTCTAATAAGCAATATGCCAGTAAGAGTTGACAAGTTTTAATTTTCAAAGTCTTTGATCTAAGAGTATGGCATTCCTCTCCTCGGATCCCGTTTTGACCCAGGCAAAATATGCAAAGTAAGTATGCTTGAGAATTTCTACAAATTAAAACAGCCTCAGTAAGATATACAAAAGATAAATGAGTGATCTGAGAGCCCCTATGAGGATAAAGGTATGCTAAGTTTTCTATTCAAAAATATATAAAAAACTCTAAGTGACAGGGTTGAGAAGAAGAAAGGATCTCTACTTCAACCATATATTTCCCTGACTACAGTACACAGTGAACATTCACAACACCCTGCAGGTATAAAAAGAATGCTTTACAATGTTTCAACCCCAGTTATTTTTCTGAACCATCCTTTTCTCGAGGACGAGTAAAAGCCTAAGTATGGGGGTGTTTGTTGACGGTTCTTAAGTATCAATTTTAATTATCCAATAAATAAGGAAAAGGACCTATATGCAAGCAACACCTAGAATTAGGGTTTGATCTGACAGAATTCCACGAGTTTTGTTGTTTATCTGTTTCTACAGGGGGTTGTCAGGAAATACAAAGGAAAGGCCCACACGTCGGAATTACATAGAGATATTAACGTGTTCACCGATTTTCTATCATCTAGAAGACTCCAGAAGCCACGGGATCGAACGGGAGGCCGAACGGGCCCGGGACCAGGGCGCCCGCCCTGGACCCTGGGGCGCTCGCCCTGGACCCTGGGGCGCCCGCCCTAGGTCTGCAACCAATCAGGACGAGTCTCGCGGATTATGCCCCACCGACCTAAAGGATCAAGGAAAACCGTGCGATTAATGTCGGTTTGATCCGACGGCCCAGGTTCACTTGAAGGGACTATATAAGCAGGACCCCTGGCCCCTGGAGAGGAGAATCCAAGTCCATTATTTTCATATTTTCCAGAGAGGATTCAGAGAGAGAGGTTCCCTTAGGGTTCCCACCTCATTAGGGCTTAGCATCCAATGTGAGATTAGACTTAGTTCTTCAAGATTGAGAGAGATAGAGTGGAGGTATAGATCGAAGGAAGCCCGGCCTGTCGGTGACTACTTCGAGGTTGTACCTGCAGGATCAAGTTCTCCTAACCCGAGGCTTGCTCCTATGATTCTTCAGTATTTCGACTTCTAAATTCTAGTAAGTTCTTTGTTTTATTGTTCTTTGGTTTATGAGTTTACTTTAATCTCTTCGCGTAGAGTTTAGAGTAATCATTTCTAGCGTAAACGAGGTGTTTGGGCTAGGATACTCATAGATATCCCCTGTCTAGCCGGACCGTGGTAGTAGCGAGGAACGTTACATTTCCGTAGCTACCTTTGTATTCCATATCCCGTTAGCAGGATCGATAGGGTTTATAGGTGCGGGTCGAACATCCTTTGAGGTGTCTAGATTCCGTGAGCCTCCCCAATAGAGCAGTAGATCATCCTTACCAAGGTTAGAACGAGAGTGCAGTTGCAGTCTTCTCTATACATCGCTCACATCAAATCACAGTGGTTGTAGCCTAAAGGTTAGTAGTAATAGATTTGGTTAGTCAGATGCACGCTTTCTCCTAGTGGTAAAAAAATAAATACGATACTCTGGATAACATCCCGGGTGAAGTGCTCACCGATATCCGTGCGCTTGAGGATCATTTCCTAATTGCGTTACCAAATATCAACACTGGCGTGGATGCCATGAGGTCAAGGCCAGAACATAGATGGTGCCAGGGGAGCTCCTTGTAAGCACTCATGCTGGCACTTACAGAGGAAGCATATGTCCGGGCAGCCCTGTTCAGCCCATACGGGAATGCCCATGGAGGCATCGTCCTTGGTGTCAGAGCAGTCGATCCTGGATCGGGTGGAGGTGGCGCCACGCCGGTCGGTGGGGTGATGGGATGCCCCGTTGGCATCTTACCCTCAGCCAAGCTCATCCTACACAGGTCCTCAGCGAGGAAATCCGTGTCAGCGTCTGGCTGAGAGGCGCCGGATCAGGGAACGCCGTCACCCCCTGCGAGGCGACGGTGGTGGCCATGCTGGGCTTGCCATCGCCTGGCTTCACGGGCCCGACGAGAGCGATGGTACCGGCGTAGCGCTCCCCCTGGCTGGGAGAGCTCATGGTCGCCGTCGGTCGGGTGTCTGGGCGGGAGGAGGACCATGTCATAGCCATAGCCAAGGGACATGAACTCCAAGCTCCCAAACCAGATCACCATGGCCAATGGAAGCGGACGTTCGGGGTCAGCCATCCAAAAAAATGGTAGGAAAACGATGTCAACACGCAGCGCCCCTACCTGGCGCGCCAACTGTCGGTGTTCGGACCCTTGAGGTCCCTAAGCCGACGAGTGAATTTGTGTGCGTGTTCCCTAATACGGATGGTGATGCAAAGAGAATACACGGGGTTTCATCCTTGTTCGGGCAAAGAAGGCCCTACGTCCAGCGGGGGGTATTGTATTTTCTTGCACCTAAGTGCTTGCATAGGGGTTACAAGCTGCAAGAGAGGGAAGCGATCCCAGGTCTCAAGAAGAGGAAAAAAGAGTATATTGCTTGAGATGTTGATCTTTGGAAGCTGAGGGAGGTCTTGAGGTTTTCGTCCTTCGTCCTCCGTCGTCGTCCGTTGGTTGTTTTTCTCGGAGGGTCCCCTGCCTTCCCTTTTATAGGGTCAAGTGAAGGCAGAGGAGTTGGTAAAACCCTAGGGCGGTGCCTTAGGGGTGAAGGTCCAACGTGCGCCTGTGAGGGCTGTTGTAGCGACGTGCTCCAGGAATAACCGACCATCCCCGGAGCACCATGATGGCATCAGGGATAGGACGGTGAAAGACCCTGAGTCCTGTGGCGAGCGGACGTGCAGGCATTGTCCTCTTGTTGTCCGGCAATTAGTCGAGGCCAGGTCGAGGCGTATCTGAGGGGGTCGACGGGGAATGGATAAGGCCGGACCCCAGAAATCCCGGGATATAACGGTCGTCGTTTTGTGCCTCGAGGGGCATTGATGGCGGAACAGTATCCGGCATGGTGCGTACAGTGACATGTTTTCACCGCCTATCTCGGGATGGGTAGTAAAAAAAGGGGATTTGACACCGGTACTGCTTCCATGCTGGCTGTGTTGTAGCCACGTAGGTAGGAAGTGGTTGGCATTTGCATTAAATGCCTTGACTTTTGTATATGAGTAGGTGGGTGAGGAAGTGCCGGCCGGCTCGACCCAAGGTCGACCGGATCGACCCATGGTCGTGCGAGTCGGGGATTTTTCCAGGGGTCGAGGCGTATCGTCGAGCGGGCCTCGTGCGAGTCGAAACACAGTCGAGGGTGCCCTGTCCTTATACGTATGTGGTTTAACAAGGGTTTTGCGGTGCGGATTCCTCAGGGGTTTTGGGTACCCTTGTTTTAGGTACCGACACATAGATAGACCTATATCCTTCCCTTCGTTCGAATTTTCTGAAAGGTAACTATCTCAGTTTTGTTTCTTTCACATATGAAATTTCTATAGAATCGTGGAAAAAACTTTTTTCCATAAGAAAGAAAAAAATAACTTACTATCTTTGAGATCTGATACTACACCGCTGCTTAATCCCTTAGTGGATTGACTTTATTACATAAGCGGATTCCTAAATTTTGTCCCATATCGTGGTATAATGAAGCAGTTTTTTAGTTGTATCGACCCAGTCGCTCCAGTAATCAATATCATACTCTTTGGTGTATTTTGTGTGTTTTTAGCTTTCTACCATTGTGAAGTTGGAAATATTTGTATCATTTATCCATGTGCTAATCTGAAAGTCGAAAAGAAAGTTCTAGATTTTTACTTCATAGCAGTGGTAATAACATTATTTTAGCTCATGCCACTAATTCAGCTTTCAGATAATGAATTTCTTATTATTTTACTCAGCCTTCAGTTTTTCAATTCAATTGCTTCTACCGTAATTATTGGTAAGGACCTCAGCAAATATAAGTGTATTTTATCTATTGAGAGCAGGAGCTTGCATGGAGAAATAACAAATCAGTACGGGAGGATGGTGAGAAATAACAAAATATAGTTCTGCTCTTTCTGCAGTGATTGCAAATAGCTTATAAATCAGAGATATGGCTCTGAATAGGAATGCTATTTTTATATTGTTCATGTTGTCATCCTACAACTTCTGTTGCATTGATGCCCCACATAAGCCTTTTAATGTATAGTTTTCTCCTTTCTGCACTGCTATTAAGACTAACCTGTGTTTATGAAACAATCCAGTGCAGGCAAGTCAAAGAAAACTCCCTATTTTGATTGATGCTGAAAGAAAGAGGGAGGGGCTGAACGAGGTTCTCAATTTTGCATCTTACATTGTATGCTCTGCAAAGTTTCCTCAGGTAAGCTGTTGGATTGCAAAAAAGCAAGTGCATAACTGCATAGTCTTACCCAAGACACCCCAGTTTACCAGCTCTCCTTGTAGCAATGTAAACCACTTACATTTCCTATGACTGAGGCAAGAGTTTTAATCTTTATATACTTCTCATGGTGTCTGGCCTGTTGTCATATTATTTGCGATGCAAAAGTGTGCTGCCTTTGTTTTACTGAATCTAGTTTAGAGTGGTAACTGTAGTTGGATTAGCATAATCAAATCAGGTGGCTGGCAACAAAATTTCCTTGTGCCGGATATTTTGGACTTTTGGTACACTAAAGGCCAAACTTTGGCCTTTGGCATATGTTTAGCACTTTCAGTTCTTTGGCATCTTGTTAATTAGTCATTATATTCTTTGCACACGATCTATATTTGTAGGCTTGGACAGGAGCCTCATCAATACCTGCTGCTGTAGTATCCATACTTCCAAGGTTACCAAACATCAAATTTGTTGTTGTATCCCCGGGGGAGAAAGGTTGCTTAATGTTTGAGAGAAGCATGACAGCTTCGTTTACCGTAGCTCTGTGTGTTAATGTAAGCTAAGTACTTGAGATAAGACATGGGTACTTAATGTCTGTTTTGTCAGACCAGTTGGGTGTTTGTTAAAGATCGGAAAATTCCGAACTTGTCTTTCCTTCATATTGAGTGTTTGTGATTGTCAAGTCAATTTGCTTATGAAAATTCTTGATACAGTGAGTGTTTGTGTTTGTTACGATATTTTCGAATTTGAATCCATTGCTTTGTAAACCTACCTGTTATCAGTTTTGCAGCAGCTCTGAACCTGCATGCTACCACTAATGGGAGTAGGAGGCTAAGGGCAGTGCCGACATTTTCGAAGGCGTTAGGAAGAGCATCGGCTAGTGAGTAAAGCGCCACCTGAATTCTTAGGATTCGAGTTTATGTCATTCTGCCCATATTTTAATGAATAGAGTTGCAGTGTGGTGTATGTTTCCGTCATTTTGCAACTATTTTGGGATGAGGTTTAAATTTCTTCTTATTAAGAGCGCGGACCTCGGCGGCTTACCAGCGTGGCCACGACAGCGTAATTAGTTTAGGCCATCCGATTTCATTCTCTGTTAATATTGGGGCACTATACCGTCATTCTGCAGCTTAAATACTATATCTGTTCGCAGGTGGTTCAGGCACAGGGCGTAGAAGCAAAACTGAAACAAAATAGGAGCTAGCAAGAAAAAATATATGTAAGGTGCTTGCTCGAGCCCCATGACCTGATGAACTGATGTTTTTTTAATCATCTTAGTACTGCTTGTTGCTTGTGGTATATTCCAGGGCAATATTTTAATATATGCAATTTGAGGAGTGTTGTTACCAAATTAGTCTCATGAGAAGAAAAAAATTAATTTTTTTCTTACTTGAGATGGCTGATGAAGAAAGACAAACTCCCATATTTCGTGGAAGTCATGTGAAAACTCCTTGGAATAAATACACTTTAGCTTAGATGCTTATGAAATTCTTGATACAGTGAGTGTGTTTGTTAAGATCTTTTCGAATTTGAATCCATTGCTTTGCAAACCTACCTGTTCTCAGTCTTGCAGCAGCTCTGAACCTGCATGCTACCACTAATGGTTTTCACCTTATAAATGAAAATGTGCACCTTGGAAATAGAAGCATCGAACTAGAATTATCATATTTTTTTATGCCATACGAATCCCAAATGCTAGTGTGTATTTGCCTGAATCAGTGTTCTCTCACGGTCAGTTGTATGTTGTGCTATCTAGAGCCACTGCCAGACCGAACATCAGGATCCTTGCCGTCTCACCCAATGATAAGAAGGATAAGAAAAAAAAAGACCAAAATAAATGATACATACACGAAAAATATTGTCTATAAGGAGGTCCTAACTCTATGAAAAGGTATTGTCTTATGTTTTGTAAAAGTATTATATTTCTTACAATTTGTGTCCTTTATTAATGACATTGTCGCATTCATTTGTATTTTTAGGTAATACAGGAAGTATGAAAACAAGAGAGATAAGTAGTGTATGACTTGTTGACATGTTATTGATTAGATGTACAAATGATATATAATTTAAAACCTGTTGATTATAGTATTTCTAATATGTCTTTTTTTTCTCGTATGGTTAATATTATACGTATAAAAAGTTGTTAATGAGTGAGTGACGTTGGTTGCCATTAAAATGAAAATAGTGTATGCTAAAAATAGTGATCTCAATGATTTATCTTTGATTAACTTAGATGTTGATCATGACATGAAAAATTTTTGGTTCCCCTAGGCACGCACGAGCACTCTAGTAATAAAAAAGAAAATAACCAATCGACGGGGCCGCCGATGTCCGTCTGCGTCTCTGCATCCACCGCCCTCGTCCTCAGTCTCACACTGCCCTCTCTCTGATCTAGTCACCTAGCCTAGAGCACAGTGCCACTCCCTTGCCCTCCCGCTACGCCCGCGCCCACCACTAGAGGTTGCAGGGGCGCTCGTGAGAAGCAATGATGTTTCTTAGAATCAACGAATTTATTATGGCATGATTTTAATTAACCGATTAGAAAAACTCAAGAAGATTTAAAAATACATATTCAAATCCTAGATGATGAGAGACTTTTGGGCAATAAGCTGTATGTGTCAATCGTAGTCATCTCGATTTATCTTGGAATTTATATTTAAGTGTATAAAGTAGAGAGACCCTGAACTAAATGTAACTCAGCTGATTAACCTTCGTACAGTGAAACCTATTAGCCGGAGCTCCTATCTCTAAATCAACATAAATGAATATTATTATTTTGATGGTGGCAGTTGATACACTATTAACGATGAGGTAACTATAATGAATTGGTGGAATTGTTATTTTTGTCCCCGGCTATTGCTCTTTTGGACTCAAGTTTGATCCTATAATAACTATTAAATTGACCATTTTAGTCCTTAAGCTCTATTATAGGACTAATTCCAACAATAACTACTAAAGTACAATTTAGTCCCTAAACTTTTCTTTTCGGCTCAACATTATCCTTGTCCTACGTGGAACACCAAAATGTCATACCTGTTAACTCCAGGAGACCAGGACCATCCACCATTTGAGATGAATAGTCATCGCTACATAGGTACTAGTTTTCTTGGTATTGTCCCTAGCTCAAATTGAGCAGCACACTTTCGACATTTATGTCCATATTTTAAAATGATCATAATATAGATCCAAATATCCTCGAATATGAATAATTGTATGTTTAGATCCCATATCATACTGTTCAGTTACAATCTTATTTTTCATTCCAACAACTTAATATTATTTTTATCTTATGAATAAAAACATATTATTTTTATTCACAATCAGTTGTTAGTCTAGAAATAGGTAAGGAAAAATTGTAGATCTATTGTTGTTCTTATCAATCAATGTGGTCTCAAGGTACTAAATAGTGTCTATAGTAATTGTAGTTACTCCCACAAAAGCAATATTAATATAGCCAGTTTGGCAGAGCTCTAGCTTTGAGATCTATGAGGGATCTATAGTTCGTAGACTAAATCAAAGTGTTTTAAATATTTTCACTTAATCTAATATATAAATGAAATTAGTCATGTAAATGCACTTAACAGCCTGCACCGGTAGATCCAAGATTTCCTAGAGCTATTGGTGACCAGCACTAGAAAATCCAAATATTTCTTGTAGCCTACCAAGCGGGTCCATATAAATGTTAAAATTACAATGTAATATTTAAAATAACATATTAGAATTATTATTGACTGCTAAAGAGGTTTAAGACATCCACTAATGATGTTTTCATCCAATTATTATTTTTTCTCTAATATCGTGGGCGGTGCTGGAGCTTAGTAGGTGCGATGGTGCATCGTTCCACTGGGACGATAGATGGAGTTGAGCTCAAAAGAAAAGGAAAAAGTCTACTTGCCCCTCCCCCACCTATCAAGGGTGGTCTACTTCACCCCCGAACTATGAAACCGCCTATTTTACCCCCCCTGAACTTTTCAAAACCGGTCAAATTACCCCTCGGGTGGTTTTGGACGGCGGTTTTGCTACAGTAACAGCGGGTTTGCTATAGTAACCGTAGTTTTGTCTTTTTCTTTTTTCTTTATTTCCGCTGAATCTTTGAAAAATCATAGTAAATCATAGAAAAAATCATAAAATGGAAAATCCAATTTTGTTGGACTCCATGTGAGTAGATCTACACAGTGAATATATAATATGGTATGCTTTAATATAAAGTTTTTGTTGTAGCTTTAGATTAATTAGAAAAATCTAATTTTGTCTGTAATTAATTGGAATAATTCATAGCTGCAGCTTCTATGGTCCAATTGTGGTGAAATTTTTATGGTTTGGCTAATTATTGTATGCTTGATCTATAGTAAACATTTCGTACTCATTGAACCATGTATAACTTAGTTATAGATAAAGCATAGATTAATTTTTACTATAGTTCAGGAGGTAAAATAGACGGTTTCATAGTTCGGGGGTAAAGTAGACCACCTTGATGAGTAGGGGGGCAAGTAGACTTTTTCCCAAAAGAAAAGATTAGGGATGGAAACACACTTTGATAGTTCATGAATAAAAATTGAGTACCAAAATTCAAGGTTTGATGATTGAAATGGTCACTTTGATAGTCGTCATACGACGAATTTGAGCCTAAGAGTAAACTTTAAGGATTGAAATGGTCATTTTTGAAGTTTGAAGGCTAAATGGGGTCTCATATGATAGTTGAGGGACTAAAATGACTATTTTGCTCAATGGATTTGTTAATCTTAAGAGCCTATTTGATATACTAGCCCATCAAACAGAGAGCCTTTTAGTGAGTCCTGTATATAAGACTAAAATAAACTCGTTTTCAGTAATCACCGTCGTTTAGGGGGTGTTTAGTTGGTAGGTGAAAAGTTTTTGTGTCACATCGGATGTTTCATGGATGTCGGAAAGGGTTTTCGAATACTAATAAAAGAACTAATTACATAACTCACTTGGCTGCGAGACGAATTTATTAAGCCTAATTAAGCCATCATTAATTAGCACATGCGTGTTACTGTAGCACTTAAGGCTAATCATAGACTAATTAGGCTTAAAAGATTCGTCTCGTGATTTTCAACCAAACTGTGCAATTACTTTTTTTAGTCTACATTTAATACTCCATACGTATATCAAATATTCAATATGATTGGATGAAAAAATTTTGGGCGGAAACTAAACACCCTCGCATGGTCCCCACGCGATGGATGATGCAAGGATGCGTGTTTCACATGGTGTCATCACTCCCCACGCGCCTGTTCCCTCCCTTGTCGGGCCGTTCGCCGCGTGGCAGTGGGGCACTGGCGCGCTATGCCTACCATCGACTCTGAAATCGCGCCAAATCACACACCTGTCTTGCTCGTACGAACACGGCAAATTCACACCCAAGAACAGCAACAGTACAGGTACAGCTGACGGATTGGTCACACGTCACACGCTCTTTCTGCCGCTGTCGAGCCGTACACGTACTACCGCAGCGACGTCTAGGCGCGCTCCGCCGCTCCCCTCGCCGTCTGCCTCTGCCTCCTGCCCGCGCGTCCTCTTGGCGCACGGCGCGACGTCGGACGACGACGACGACGTCGGAGTTGGCTCCTCGAAGTCCTCCAGCCTGAACGCCAGCCTCCACGGCGGCTCCGAGCCCCGCAGCCGCTTCACCCTCGCCCTGCCACCACCTGTGTCGACGCCGTCGTCCAAAGCCCCAGAGCCGTCGCCGGAGCCGGGGCCGGACCCGTACGCGCCCCGCATGGCGCGGATGTTGTCCAGAAGCGCGTAGAACCTCTCCACCTGCTCCTCGTCGTCGTCCTCCACCTCGCCGCCTCGGGCTGCCGTTGCCGCCGCGGGCGCGTCAACCTCAGCCGCACCCGCAGCGGCCGCAGGCAACGTCGCCTTCCTAGCCACTCGCGCAGAAGACGTGGCGGCGCCGGCGTCGATCCCGGCAGGCACCGGCAGGCGGCAGCACAGCCTTTCCGCCGCTGCCTGCCTTCGGGGTCAGGGCGCCGCCATCCATGCTGGGTGCTGGCCACGCTGTGAGCTTGCTGCAGCTCGGGCTCCGGGTAGTGTGGTCTTAACAATGGCGTGAGTGTTGAGCTGGTTGCTGCTGGATGCGGAGAGTGGCGATGGCGATGATGAGATGTTGAAGAATGGCGAGGGATTTATTAATATGGATCTTGCCTTGCGTGTTTCGCGACGGCTACGCGAAGAATATGTGGCGCACGCCAGCACCACGTCAGCAGCATGCCGCACGTTCCTTCTCATGCTGGATGCGTGGACTGTATTTGTTTTGTACCATTATTAACAATTTTACTAACTTACTACCCCAGCCTTTTTATACAACATACTACCCCAACATTAAACCATCGAAAAAACGTGCTAAACATTGACGCATCTGGATCTGAAGATCAATCACTCGCTAATTGAACGGTAATTGCACGAAGCGTAGGGCATTCCGGATTAGCCGTCTACCTAAGCTGCTCTGTGTACTGCACAAGTTCAAATCGTGCTACTACTCCTAGCCAAGTTCAAATCTGCATTCGCATTTGGTTTAAGAAGGAATACTCACATCGGTCAAAAAAATTCCTAAATGTGCCCGTGCGTTGTAACGGAGTTTCAATATATATAAGAATCAGACGTGAGTAGTTCCGACTCGTATCAGTACATGTAATGAGTCCGAGTCACATACATAATGAGCAAGGCGCAACCTAATACGTATTGGAATCGAACTCTGCATTTATCATTGCCAGATGGGAGTTGTTCTAGTTAAGTATGTGTCATAAAATATGTTCGCCATATACGGATACTATAAGTATCAGATACACTATTCTCTTTTTTTTTGTGACGAAAGAAGAAGATACACTATTCTCTAAAAAATAGTGACAGGGCACATTTAGGAATTTTTTTTCAATAATAATAACTATATTATTTATGAATCTCAAATGCTTCTCTGCTTGTCAAAATCTTTGATTCCACCTATTATCCAAAGCAAATGGCTTCTTATCATAGAATAAAATCTTTTATACTCGAGATTGCAGTACTTGCAGCGCCATACGTTATTGCCTCCTGAAAACCTTCTCTAAAAACACAACATGTTTTTTATAATGAATTCTTCTTCTTTTCTTGGTCGTCAACTTAAATTGGAGCACGTTTCATGCAGAGCCATATACTCATATCAAAAGGTTAAAAAAGAACAAAATTTCAGATTGAAGCACATCACAAATCAATGAATCATCACATGATGAATATTGATTATTGAATAAAAGTAAACTCTAGGATGCTATTGCTTGCCAGCTAGGACTGGACCAGGAATTGCCAGACTTGGAGGAGTCACCGCCTAATTGCATCATCACTGACCGCTCGCTACTCTGCTTGCACTCGGAACTGGGGCGCGAGGTTGCAAAGCGTCACCGCCGGCCGCTCGCTGCCCTGCTCGTGCTCGGAGCTCGGGCGCACGAGGCTGCAGCCTGCAGCTGTAGAAGTAGGGGCCACCGGGCTGGGAGCTGGGAGAGCTGGAGAGGGTGGAGCAGTAGCCGCTCGTCGCTCGACTGTGTCGTCGACTCGCCGGTTTGCTGCCAGCAGCTCCCTGCCCCGCCGCTGGGCTTGGCCGACATTCACCACCCTCCGGCCACCAGTCGCCAGTGGGAGTGGGAGTCGCGGGATGCGGCGTGGTTCTGCCAGCGGCCAGGGGAAGGATAGATTACGGGGTAACTCTAACTCACGCGTGGGAGGAAAGTTGGGCCATTTTGCTTTCATGGACCATATCCAATTGATCGAGTTATGTTCGGACCCGTACGTATCCAAAATTTGCAGTACGGCCTGGATACGTATATGATGCATATATGAGGCGTATAAGCATGGAAACTGATCTCGGTCTCTAGTACTACATGTAATCTTGGTTCATGAGGAGTCTTACATCTTACACGGAGTTTGATCTATTTGGATTAGTGTGAACCCAATCTTACATGTAATCTTAGTTGAGTAGGAGTCTTACTTATATCTTACACGAAAATTTTGCCTCTTTATTATTAGGTATAGATTATTATTATTATTATTATTATTATTAATATTATTATTATTATTATTATTATTATTATTATACTCTTTTAAATTTGGGTTTGTGAGCGTGTGTCTCTAATGTGTAAAGAATTCTTTAAGGTTTTTTCATGACCATGACCTTGGGACACGTATTTATTAAGAGGAAGTATAAGTCTTAGTACAAGTTGAGTCAACGCTAATCCAAGGACTACCATTAGTCGCAAAGAACATGAAGAACAAGCAGGGGGAGACCCTTAGCAACGGCACTCAGCAAGCAGACTCTTGAGAAAATTAAAGACATCGTCACAATGGTTGCCTACAGAGAAACTAAACATGTGGTGGCAAATCATCCACCTAAAGGAGACAGACATAGACATCCACAAACATAAGTGGAAAAGCATCCACCGGTGGGGAGCCCCAAACAACCATGGTGGTAAAGCATCCGCCACAGGGGCATGATCTCGATACTGAAGCGACGTTGATAGCAAAGCATCCGTCAGGAAGAGAGTATCCGCCGAGAGAGATATGGTAGCAACAAAGCATCTGCCACAAAAGTTCAACGACGGCAGCAAAGCATCTGTCAAGACGACCCAAACATAGGACCAACCATTGCGAAGATGGACGATAAGCACACGCAGAGGCACAACAAGGAGCTTCAACATGGACCGGCAACTCTCGAAGGACCACGAATAGAGGTGAACTTGTGGGGCAATGGCAGAAGGCCACAAAGACCAAGGCACGAGACCAGAGCAGTGGTCCTACAATGATGTCTCCAAGGAGAAACATGATGCCTGGGGCGCCATCGCCGCCAGCTCCAGCTAGCGGCCGAACATGGCTTTCACCCAGGAACCGCCACTGCAAAGGGGCCCTGCTCAATCCACCGAACCCCAACCCTAGATCCGACGGCCAGGTCCGGTGAGGAGTGTTTTTTCAGCGACACCTTCAAGGATCGGAGGAGCATGACGCCTGAGGACGTCGTCGCCGCCGACATTGGTAGCGAGTCCAGAAAGACTTTCGTCAAGAAACCACCATGACAGCCAGGCGGCACGTCACCCGGGCAGCACCGCAGCCAGACGCCCTCGCCACATCATTGTGAGACCTCGGCAGGGACACACGGAGCACCACAACCCACGCGCCCCAGCAGACAAGGACACCGAGGGACCCATCCGCTCCAGACGAGCACCAGGGAGGGGTTGCTTGCGGCCGTCGCTGGCCCGTGTCTTTTTAAAAAAAACTGCACTAAAACATTTTAATAAACTCACAATAAATTGAGAAAATACAAATATCCAGTAATGACTTTTGTTGCAAAAGAATATCTAAAATTTTCTAATAATTTCAGCCTTTTGACTAACATGTTTTTAATACGAGAGAATTTATAAGTTTTTAATGTTTTACTAAAACGTCTTGAAGAATTGAAAACATGTGATGTACATTTGTTGCCTTTGCTCAATATCTGAAGAATTATATGTGACTGACATTGTCTGAATCTGGCTTCTTGTTCTACTATATTTGATACATACACATTTGTTTGGCATCGTGCTCCGCCGCTGTACATTTGGTCATATTTGTCCGGTATCATCTGGACCTTGTTTGGATGCACCCTAAAAGTTAGAAAAGGAATGAAAACAAATACAAGTGTAAAGAATATCCGTCCATATCCCATCTGGGCCTTGTTTAGATGCACCCTAAAAGTTAGAATTTTTTCACTCTCTCCATCACATCAATCTTTGGACCCACGCATAAAGTAGTAAATGTAGGTAAAAAAATAACTAATTACACAGTTTAGTTGAAAATCACGAGATGAATTTTTTGAGCCTAGTTGGTCTACGATTGGATAATATTTGTCAAATAAGACAAAAGTTATACTATTCATTAGGTTCAAAATATTTGCAATCTAAACGTGGCCTGGTTATACGTTACTCGTGCAAATATAAGAATGGTACGGTACCACCGCGATATATACTCCGTATTATTGAACGCGACTCGCGCATTAAAGACGGGAGCCAATGAGCCAATGAGCCAACGAGCAATACGCAATGGATCGAGTGCCATCCTGTCGAATTTATTAAAAGCAACACACTGAATAGTGAATACCTATTTCAGGCCTTGTTCAGATGGCCGACTCGGGAGTGGCCGATTCTACACAGTGCCACCCGCGAGCACTGTAGCACTTTTGTTTTTAGTGGTAATAATTATCTAAATCTTGATTAATTGGGCTCAAAATGTTCGTCTCGTAAAGTACAACAAAACTGTGTAATTAGTTTTTGATTTTATCTATATTTAGTACTTCATGCATATGCCGACATTTTGATGTGATGGGAAATCTTCTTTTTGCATAGTGAAATTTGGGGGTGAATTTTAGTATCTAAGGCCGTGTTTAGATCGTGAATTCGGGCGGCCAAATCGGTACTGTGTGCATTAAATGCGCACTGTAGCAATTCATTTGTATTTGGTAAAAATTGTCCAAACTTTGACTAATTAGGGTCAAAATGTTCGTCTTACAAAGTACAACAAAACTATGCAATTAGTTTTTAATTTCATCTACATTTAATACTCCATGCATGTGCCGGTATTTTAATGTGATGAGAATCTTCTTTTTGTATAGTAAAATTTAGGGTTGAAATTTGGCATCTAAACAAGGCCTAAACAAGCCTTCAGCAGGGGATCATATTCCTTGCATTCTTGGTGGCCCAGCTAGATTTTATATATATATATATATATATATATATATATATATATATATATATATATATATGACCTTACTAATTAGCATCCTGCACTGTGAATAATATTCATCACCCACCGCCGTGTTCACTAGCATTAAAATTTTGCTCCGGCGAGCCATCAAATGAACGGGAGGCATTAAAAACGGAGGATGCTGGAGGTAATTAAAAGGGACTTATTTTTTACTATTGAGTTATTGTGTGCATGGCGTATGCCATTGATTGAGGTAGCGTGTATATGCAAAATTTTTGGTAAAATGGCACTGTAGCTCTTTTCGTTGTTATTTGGCAAATATTGTCCAATCATGGTCTAATTAGGCTTAAAAGATTCGTCTCGTCCATTTCGTCTAAACTGTGTAATTAGTTTTATTTTTTATCTATATTTAATGCTTCATGCATGTGTCTAAAGATTCGATGTGATATGGAATCTGAAAAATTTTGCAAATTTTTCTGGGAACTAAACGCTACCTGACATGATGGGCTAGCATTGAAGTCACGCCGATTGACCAGCCAGTTGCATGTCACGCAAGTGATGGCGCAATAATTAAGTAGGTAGCAGCTGCTGGATATACGCGTCCAGCCTGCATGAGTTTTTCCTTTGTTGCTAATTAATATTTTTTTATTAAGGAGTACAAACGGTAGTTGCAGCTGCTACATATTTCCACAGACGAAGTAAAAAAATATTACTACTATCATTAGTTGCTTTGATAAATAATTCCATACAGGCTCATACCAAGTAAAATTTTGGATGTGCTAGTTACCGAGACATCCTGAACTTCGAATTTTTTATTACTACTGTTACCGTTTGCCTCGGTAAATAATTCTAAATGAGGATAAATTTATTACCTATGAGGAGTAAAATTAACTCTGTAATCATCAGGTCGGTCTCTAGTCAGGGTAGTTTTTATTACTATTAGTATCATTACTTATATAATTAATTCCATCTGGACTTGTTGTGACCAGTAAAATTAACTTTGATAGTCATTATTTTTATTACTATTAGTAACATTTGTTACTATCAGCAATTTTTATTACTAGACGATATAATTTTTATTACTATTAGGTAATTTTTTATTACTAATAGTATCATTTTGCTATATAAATAATTCCTTCATGGCATGTAAGTGGTAAAATTGCATGTGGTAATCAATGTGTCGTCCGGTTGGCGGTTAGACTATTTTTTATTACTAATAGTATCATTTTGCTATGTAAATAATTCTGTCATGGCATGTGAGCGGTAAATTTGCTTGTAATATTCAATGGGACGTCCAATCTCTAGTCAGAATATTTTTTATTACTAATAGTTTAACTTCGCTATGTAAATAATTCCATCGTGGCATGTGAGCGGTAAAATTGCATGTGTTAATCAATGTGTCGTCCGATCGGCGGTTAGACTATTTTTTATTACTAATAGTTTCATTTTACTATGTAAATAATTCATTTATGGCATGTAAGCGGTAAATTTACTTGTAATATTCAATGGGACGTCCAATCTCTAGTTAGACTATTTTTTATTACTAATAGTTTGACTTTGCTATGTAAATAATTCCACCGTGGCCTCTAAGCAGTAAATTTACCTGTGATAGTTAATAGGGCATGCGATACGGTGAAATTAATTTTTTATTACTAATAGTATTATTTTGCTATATAAATAATTCCATCTAGACTTGTGAGCGATAAATTTGCATTTCATAATCAATGGGTATTTTTTATTACTAATGGTATTATTTGATTCAATAAATAATTATTCCTAGACCTGTAAACAGTAAAACTGTCTGAGAGAAATACCGAGGCGTCAGGGTTTCTGTACAAGGTAAATTTTTATTACTACTATTGTCATTTGTTGCTAGAAATAATTCTGCCCAGACTATGCACAGTAAAGTTGAATTTCATACTTAGGATAATGCTCAAGTAGTTAATTTTTATACCTAAAATGTATCATTTTGTTCTATAAATAATCCCATCCTAACTTCAAAGCGATAAATTTGCCTATAAGAGGTTATTTTTATTACTAATAGTATCACTTTGTTATAGAAATAATTCCATCATGTTTCCTCATGATGTAATTTTTATTACAAATAATATCATTAGAATAGTACTGAACACGGGGGATCCAAACTAAACACAGAACAAGTAGTAGTCATTCAGTGTTATTAAAATCGCATACATGAAAATCTGGACAAAAAATAAGAAACATTCATGTATCTATACACCATTCTTCACATCCATCGAACTTGTAAAAAAAAAATCGAATCCAATATTGTCAACAGCAGTTCCTGTAGAGAGTTGAGCACTTGAGCCTCTTGAAAGATCCATCACATTTCAACAGAAAAAAAAATTATAAAATCAAAATCCATCGCATGGTGAAAGCTTGAACAAATTCAACAAAACGTTGTACACAAAAAAAATCCATCATAGTTCATTTCGTAAGGATCCACACTTATGCCAGTATGATCTACTCAGGTGCCAGTCGCGTGCAGCAACACATATATCATGGGAATGTAGACAAAACATGTAAAAAAATAGTGAGGAAAAGATCAGAGATTTAGAAGCCGGGAAGCAGAGGATTATTAGCGGTCAGGACAAATTGTCAACCATCCACAATCATTGAAAGCACATGCTCGCTTCTTTGATGTTCAGAAGGTTGCTTCTTTCATGTTCAGGGTGTGTTTAGATGGTAAAAAATGTGTAAAAAAAGTACTGTAGCATGTTTTGGCTTTATTTGGCAAATAGTGTCCAACTGTTGACTAATTAGGTTCAAAACGTTCGTCTCGTCAAGTACAACCAAACTGTACAATTAGTTTTTGATTTCATCTACATTTAGTACTTCATGCATGTATCACAAGTTTGATGTGACGGGGAATCTTTTTTTCGCATAGTGTTTTTTTCGTAGAACTAAACAGGGCCTCAGAAGGTTGCGGGCAGCATCTCGCAGGCCTTAAACCACAATATTCATTCACTGTGCTGCCTGGTCCAACTATCATGGAGCAGGTTGATCATCCTATAGTAGTAAAAATCAACAGGGAAAATACGATTCAAAATACTCTCGTGAACGACAAGACCAATTTCATTTCTCGATAGCATTAGCAGTAGTGTTCAGTTGCAGATCAGTTGATCATCACAGAATCCACAAATATTTATTCAACGGAAACATGCCTGGAGGAGGCCGGTGATGCTGCATGGCCGGTGATGCCGCTGCATGGCCGGCGACACCGGTCTCAAGGTAATCTGATACTCTTGATTAGGCGAACATTATACTGAAAAAAGGGACAACCCAATAGTTATCTGGATACATGAAACATTAAATAATAAAATGAGATCTGAATATATTGAGATCTGAATATACATGAAACATTCAGTAGTATATTGATACATGTTCTGCCAGGGACAGGGGCGGTCACTGACCTGCCGCTGGCCGCGTCATCGTCCGTGGCGGTGGTATAGACTAGCGAGTAACCAATGGTGTGCTGCCATCTTGAAATCCTGATTTGCATCACCTCAAGCAGTAGATCTCGATGCCCAAGCATCTACCGGCTGATGGGGGGAGCTCCGCCATGGTCGTCGTCAGGATGGGGAAGAGTCGCACGGTCGTGGTCGTGATGGGGGAAGTTCCCCCACGGGCGTCGTCGGCATGGGGAAAGCTGCGAGACGGACGCCGTCGGGATGGGGAAGTGCAGAAAAAAAGGTAAAATGGCAGAGCGGAACAAATCCATGGAGGATGCTCACCGATTTGGGTTCTCTTCCATGTGGAGGTGGGGACTGTTGGGGGCGATTACTGGAGCTTCACCATGACAGCAATCACGCGCGGTCGTTGCAGATGGTATGGCCACCGTCGCCGCCACCGTCGAGAGCTAAGAAGGTGATTGGAGCCGCCACATCCGCGTCCGCCATCGGGGTCGGGCCGGGCTGCCACGGTCGCCATTTGCACGGGCCAGGGCGCATCAACGCGGATCCATGTCGGGAAGGCGGCGCAGCCGCCTCCGCCGCTGCTTGAGCTACGCCGCTCCGGGGCTGCTGGGCCACCGAGTTGGAGGAGACTAGAGAGGGAGCATCGCCGGGTGAGAGGCAGAGGGCGTTGCTGCCGGGTGGGATGGAGAGCGCGCCGCCGCAGGGAGGGTCGCCGCCGCCAGTGAGGAAAGAGTCCGCCTGTGGTGTCGACGATGGCGCTGCGCCGGAGAGAAACATGGTCGTCATCGCCGGCGATGGAACGGCGCGGCAGCAGCCGCTGCCGCCGTGGGGAAGAAGGGCGCGTCGCGACTCGCGAGTGCGAGGATGCCGCCGCTGCCGCGGCCGATATTTTGACGGGAAGAGAAATTGGAGTGGAAATAATCAGGCTTTGAATTCTATGAGCCTGTTTAGTTGCTCCTCCCACCCAAAAAGCAAACCCAAAAAGTGCTACAGTACCTGTCACATCAAATCTTGCGACACATGCATGGAGTACTAAATGTAGACGAAAGAAAAAACTAATTACACAGTTTGTCTGTAAATGTCGAGACGAATCTTTTGAGTCTAGTTAGTCTATGATTGGATAAATTTTGCCAAATAACAACAAAAAGTGCTACAGTAGCCGAACCCAAACTTTTTCACCATCTAAACACACCCTATATTTATATATGAGTGAATAGTAACGGTTCCGGTTATGATGGACCATGATTTACGTTCACGGGTGATTATTGATCTTGTGGGCCTGACAAATACGGTAAGCGCGGTTGGGAACACAACGTCCTCGCCGGACCTGGGCGGAGCTCCGCCGGGGTGATGATTAGTATTCACAACCCAGGCTATAGAATAGTAGAATAGTATATATATATATATATATATATATATATATATATAATCCCCACTACAATTTTTATCTTAACATGCATAACATCCACATCACCTCACACTAATAGCCATGTCATCCAACTATTTTTTAATCTCTTAATGCAAGTTGTTCACACCATCTCCACTAAGAATAATTTTTTTCTCGAATACACAAAAGATTTGCGTATCATTGTATTAAGAAGAAGAGTTTAAACTTACAAACAATGCGCATCTATCGAGTGCCAAAGGAGGTCGACAAAACAGCCATAGCTAGACTATCCTAGCAAGAGAACTCACGTTTCGATATTACATAAATGAAAAACAACCAATACTGACTCTGTGGTGCAACCTAGGAGGTCGCCTTGCGTCCTCACGGCTGCCTGGATGAACCCTTTCGACTGTCTGCGAAGAGCGCGTCTAGTGCTTCGGCATTGGACACAGTCAGGTTCCCATCGAAGATCCTGTAAAAGGTCTCCAGTTCTGACGTGAATGGTGCTGATGGACTCTTGGTGTAGCCCATAAGCTGCATGATTAGGACCTCACCTCGCTTGGAAACAGGTACTCGAGAGAGGCTTTGGGCCACCAACCACTTGCTCCGCCACGGCAGCACCGCCTTCGCAGGCAGTTGCTTGGGTGGCTGACGAATCAGCGGGGAGTCCCTCTTGCGCACCACTTTCTTTGTGAAGTTGTCGAGGCGGCGCTTGAAGGAGTCTTCGTTGTCCATGATCTGGTGACCATCCACCGGCGGTGTACTATCAAGATCAGCATCCACCGGGAGGTCAACGGGACCGAAGCCTGGTGGTAGCCCTCTCCGCCAACCGTGGGCGCATCAACGGTCGAGGTGGCATCGAACACCAGTCGCCTTGGTGTGACCTGTGTCACCGGGGGTGTGGTCGCTGCTGGTGGTGCCTGCTGGGACGGCGTCTGCCCCGCGCGGGGCCTCATCCTCCAGATGGGTGACCACCGCCGAGGGTGGAGGCGTGGCCTGCACGGGCAACAACGGAGGCGAGTCCATCGTAACCACCAACGAAGCTTGAACCTCCGGAGGGGCTGATGCTGTAGCTGGCAGGCACTCAGGCGATGGTGTGACCGCTGGTCGGCTCGCGACGAGTGAGGCGACAAGCTCATCCAGCATCGGGTCAACGGAGGCGACCCAAGCTGGAGGCCCTGTGCCCTCGCACAGCGCCACCACTAGTGGATCTAGCTCGAGGAAGCAGCATGCGACAGTCGAAGTAGCGGTGTTGTCGGCGTAGTCGACAGGCGCGCCCGTGCTGATGTCCATCGCCAACTCTCCCCGGCGCCGCCTGTGTCGTCGCCGGCGTTGACAGCTATTGTCGGCGCCTCCCACGGCCCCCTGCGTGGTCCCATCTGAGGTCGGTGGACTACCGAGGGGAGCCTGCTGGGAGGCCGATGGTTTGTCGCCACAAGCTGAGTGTCGGAGTAGGCAACCACCCTTCACCGTCAATTTGGACCGCTTGCAGTCCCTGGCGATGTGGCGGAATCTGTGGCAGCACAGGCAACGCCATGGCAACTGACAAGTCGCTACTCGGTGCGAGTAGGAGAGGCAGTTGAAACATCTATCACGGAGCTGTGCAGGGATCTTTTTAGCTTGGGCGCGCTGACGTGGGCCGCGGCGAGGCTCACCCGAGGTGGCCGTAGGTCCCGTCTCCTGCCGGGGTAGGATCTCCCACCACCCATCGGCGTTAGGGGCAGAGACTCGCCTACGGGCGCTAAGGCATTGGCGGGTGACACGACCATCCATTGGTCGAGCAAGCAGGTCGTGTACCAGCTGAGGGCGTGGCCAGCTACGCTTCCTCCGCCTTCGTGAAGGCTCTTGTCCAGTGTCCTTTCCACCGCGCCCTGTAACCACGATTGAACAAGTCTGGGCGCGCACGGGAGACGCAATGGCCGGCTTCGCCGGACAACGAGCGGCCTCCAGATAGCTTGCGGAAGGGTCATCTTCGGTCTCCTTGCCGTCGTCGTCCGCCCACCGATGGTGCTTCGTGCGCCCTCCCGAGGAGCATCCTGGGAAGAATGGTGTTGCGGCCGGTGAGAGAGAGCTGGGGGCGGCCGGCAAGATGAGGACGTTAGCAGCAGCGGGGGCAGGGCTTGCCCCAGCTCCGGCTCCGGCGACCGCGGTGACGGCGACATCATCCGGCCCCGGCGGCATAGTGAAAGGTCTCGATTGCTAGAGGGGGGGTGAATAGCCTTTTAAAACTTTCTACAAAGACAAGCTAAACAAGTTTATCAATACAACAAATAGCGAGATGCAAGTTTTGCTTAGCCTACGGGGTGTTTGCAAGCCACCTATCCAAGTCACAATTCTAGTATATTTGCACTCAACCGCACAAGTCAAACCGAGAAGGAAACTACAACTAGCAAGCTACACAAAAGAGCTACTCTTGCAAAGTGACTAAGAAAATAATACAAGAGAGAGTTAGAAGGGTATCACCGAGGGGCGAAGTATTGAGCCAACCAAACAATAAGATCAAGAGATGAATTCCACAATACACAACCACCGGGATCGATCAATCACAATAAGAATGATGACACAAAGATTTATCCCGAGGTTCACGTGCTTGCCGGCACGCTAGTCCCCGTTGTGTCCCTTTTCACCACGTGGTTCGGTGGCTAATCGGTCTCACACCGAGCCTCTCAAAAGGCGCCACAAGAACCTACCAAATGGCAAAAGGTTGCAATGACACGATCAATTTACTAATGTTGCCTTTGGCGCTTCGCCGAGGTAGGCACAAACCCCTCACAATCACCGGAGGTGGCCAAGAACAATCACCAACTCTTGCCAACGCCTCCAAGCTGCTCCAAGCCGTCTAGGTGGCGGCAACCACCAAGAGAAACAAGAATCCCGCAGCAAATCAACCACCAAGTGCCAACTAGATGCTATCTCACAATGCAAATGCACTTGGATCACTCAATCTCACTTCGAATATGCAAAGAAGTAAGAGAGATGAGTGGGAGGGGAGTTGCTTAGCTCAAAGTGCTCACAAGTATGTCAAATGTCCAAGAGAGAGAGCCTTGAGCCGGCCAACTAGTATTTATAGACGTACCCCTTCGAATATAGCCGTTACAAACTTGAAACAGCCGAAGTCGCGCTGACCGCACGCGCTGGTCGAACTGACCGGACGCGCCGGTCGCACAACGGCTATTTTCCGAACTACTGACCGGACGCGCCAGTCTCAACGACCGGACGCGCTGGTCACGACCGGACGCTCCGGTCCCGTAACTGACCGGACGCGCTGGTCAACCCTGAGCCGCGCACAACGAAACAGTGACCGGACGCGCTGGTGAACTGACCGGACGCCACAGTGCCCGCGTCCGGTCGAAGTCCAGTAAGCTCCCTGGACGACCGGACGCGTCCGGTCGACCATGACCGGACGCACCGCGCGTCCGATCAGACAACCGAGAAACGCGCAAAACCTGAACACTGACCGGACGCGTCCGGTCAAACAGTGACCGCGTCCGGTCCAGCGTCCGGTCACCTCTGTGACCTCCGTTCGCTTCCGTTCGATTTCCGACTTTCGGCGTAGTGGAAAATAGTCGTTTCAACTCCTCGAAAACGCCTGAATCCCGCCTCGCAAGCTCGGCGGGAGGGAGAGAGGACCCCAAACCCTCTCTACCGCTCAAACTCCACCGCCTTCGCAAACGTGCTAACATCACCAAGTGACCATCACCATGTGCATGTGTGTTAGCATTTTCACAATCATTTTTCGAGGCGTTATTAGTGTTATCCAAATGCATATGACATGAAATGCACACCTAGAGGCACTTAGGAGTTCAATAGCCGTGTCATTCCCCTCTTTATAGTACGGCTATCTATCCTATAATGTAACCACACCCACTAGGTGTCTTGGTTACTAAAACACAACCCTTAAGCATATACCTTTGCCTTGATCACGTAGGGTTGCGTCCAAATCCAAGTGTGGCCATCATGATCACCATGTCCATCTTGCCACCAACCTTGGAATGTACTAATCCTCATATGCTACATACAACTTAGGCATAGGATTAGTACTTAGGCATTGTCACTAATTACCAACACCAAACATAGGACTTTCAATCTCCCCCTTGTTGGTAATTGGTGACAACCCTTTCACAAAGATATTATGATAAAATTTTGATTGAACCCATGTCACATTGTCCAAGTATATTACCATGTGTAAGAAGTATGGACAAGTGATCATGAATTCAAATTGATAGCAATGGCTCCCCCTACATGTATGCTATATGTTTGGATTTTGGAAGCATACGTGTTAGATAGGAAAGATTAGGAGCATTGACTACCAATAGGTGCTAAGTGTTTTAGATTATAGACCTTTGAAGCGTGATACCATCGGAGTAGCGATAAACACCATCTTAGCACCTTGTGTAGTTAGATATCACTTGAAAAAGCACAAACAAAACTAGAAACCTCGTGAGATCAACATTATAAGCAAGGCTCTAGTACCACTTTGAAAAGCATGAAGCAAGAGAAATCTAACTACTTCCTATTCATGCTAGTACTTCAATACACCATTCAATTGTATACTAGCAAGTCACCACACAAGCAAAGTATTGGAGAAAAAAAAATGCATAACTATGCGTCATACATATGAAGTGCACAAGGAAATGCAACATTCATGTTTAAGAGCTTGCTCCCCCTACTTGTGTGCTCAAAATTTTAGTTGATCCCCTTCTTTTATCAAATTCTCCTCTTTTTAGAATCTATCTTTGTGAACAACATTTTTCTCCCCCTTTGTGCTTCTCCCCCTTTGAGTTCTATCTTTGTGAACAATATTTTCTCCCCCTTTGGCACCAATGACCACAAGGGACTAACTTTAGATAGATTATCATGTTGAATTATGGGGTGAGGATCAAGTTTGTGATTCAACCTAGATTGCTTGCATAAATAAAATGCTTCGGTTTGATCCAAGGGCAAGCTTCTTCACACCTCACTAGAAGGGTTATCATGCACCATGTCGAAGCAAATATTTAGACAAGTTATCTAGATTAAATACTTAGGATCACAAGCTACTTAAACAAGTTATATGCTACCACTAGATCATACAAGACATGGAAACAATAGTGGCACCATATAAACTTCAAATTCATTTGATTTTCATGAATGAGCCTAAAACATAAGAAATCATGACTAGATGCACTAAACATGTCCTTAGTATAGAATGTATGACATGTCAACCAATTATACCTTGGGGCTCGAAGGAGAGGCATGTCATAACATTGGGGTGCATCAACTCATGTTGGAGAAGTCAAGTATGTTCAACTCATTCTTTAGCTTGTGAAATCTCTTCTCATCAAGTGGCTTGGTGAATAGATCGGCTAATTGATCTTCGGTGCCCACACTTTCAATAGCAATGTCACCCTTTTGTTGATGATCTCTAATAAAATGATGACGAACATCAATATGCTTTGTTCTTTGATGTTGAACAGGATTGTTGGTTAGCTTCACGGCACTTTCATTGTCACATAGCAATGGCACATTCTTGAAATTGATTCCAAAATCCTTCAATGTTGCCTTCATCCACAAGATTTGTGCACAACAACTACCCGCGGCGATGTATTCGGCTTCGGCGGTAGATAGTGCAATACTATTTTGCTTCTTGGATGACCATGAGACAAGTGATCTTCCCAACAATTGATAAGTCCCGGAAGTGCTCTTTCTCTCCACTTTGTCACCGGCATAGTCGGAATCTGAATATCCAACTAGCTCAAAGCTTGCACCTTTGGGATACCACAATCCAACATCTTGTGTATGCTTTAAGTACCTCAATATTCTCTTTGTTGCCTTCAAATGACTTTCTCTTGGTGAGGCTTGAAATCTTGCACACATGCATACACTAAACATCACATCGGGTCTTGATGCCGTCACATAGAGTAGGCTACCAATCATTGATTTATAAAGCTTTTGATCCACCATGTTGCCACTCTTGTCACTATCCAAACTTCCACTAGTGCCCATTGGGGTTGTAATGCCCTTTGCATCTTCCATACCAAACTTCTTGAGCATATCTTTGATGTACTTGGTTTGGCTCACAAATGTTCCTTCCTTCATTTGTTTGATTTAAAGTCCAAGAAAGAAACTAAGTTCACCGATCATTGACATTTCAAATTCCTTTGCCATCATTTTCCCAAACTCATCACAATAATCTTGATTGGTTGAACCGAAGATGATATCATCAACATATATTTGCAATACAAACAAGTCTTTCCCAATCTTCTTGGTGAAGAGAGTAGTATCCACTTTGCCCATGACAAATCCTTTAGTTAGCAAGAAGTCCCTCAATCTTTCATACCATGCTCTAGGTGCTTGCTTCAATCCATACAAAGCTTTTCTCAATTTGTAAACATGATTGGGTTTCTTGTCATCTTCAAAACCGGGAGGTTGCTCCACATACACCTCCTCTTGAATGTACCCATTGAGAAATGCACTCTTCACATCCATTTGATATAGCTTGATATTGTGAGCACAAGCATAGGCAAGTAAGATCCTAATTGCTTCTAATCTTGCAACCGGGGCATAAGTTTCACCAAAGTCAAGACCCTCTATTTGTGTGTAACCTTGAGCCACTAGTCTTGCTTTGTTCCTTACTACTATTCCATCTTGATCTTGCTTGTTGCGAAAGACCCATCTTGTTCCAATGACATTATGATCCTTAGGCCTCTCAACTAGTTTCCATACTTCATTTCTCTTGAAGTTGTTGAGCTCTTCATGCATTGCATTTGCCCAATTCGGATCTCTCAATGATTTATCAATGTCCTTGGGTTCTTCCATTGACACAAAAGAAGAGTGAGCACAAAATGATGCCAATCTTGATCTAGTTTGAACTCCCCTTTGTATGTCACCAATGATGGAATCCAATGGATGGTCTCTTGCAATGTTAGTTGGTTGAAGCACTTGGACTTGATTGCTTGGATGTTGATGTTGATCATGAGTTGGAGATGATGAACTAGCCACTTGTTGATCTTGTTGCACTTGAGATGATGTACTAGCTTGATTTTGCATTAGAGAACCACTAGCTTGTGTAATTGGACTTTGGAGCACTTGATCTTTGTTGTCATCCACATCAATCACTTGCTTCGGCCTAATATCACCAATATCCATTTCTTTCATAGCATTAGTCAATTGAGTTCCTCTCACATCATCCAAGTTATTTTCTTCATCTTGAGAGCCATTTGTTTCATCAAACTCAACATCATGAACTTCCACAAGTAAACCACTAGCCAAATTCCAAACTCTATAAGCTTTGCTAGTAGTGGAGTAACCAAGTAAGAATCCTTCATCACATTTCTTCTCAAACTTGCTCAATCTAGTGCCCTTCTTCAAGATGTAGCATTTGCAACCAAATACCCGAAAGTATGCAATGTTGGGCTTTCTTCCATTTAAGATCTCATATGGTGTCTTCTCTAGAAACTTGTGGCAATAGAGGCGGTTGCTATAGAAGCAAGCCGTGTTGATTGCTTCGGCCCAAAATGACTGACTCACATTATACTCATTTAACATTGATCTTGCCATATCAATCAAAGTTCTATTCTTTCTCTCAACTAGGCCATTAGATTGAGGTGTATACTTGGCCGAGAATTGATGCTTGATTCCAAGCTCCTCACATAGCTCATCAACTCTTGTGTTTCTAAACTCACTTCCATTGTCACTTCTTACTTTCTTGATTGTGGTCTCAAACTCATTTTGCACTCTCTTGATGAACTTCTTGAATATGTCAAATACATCACTCTTGTCCCCAAGAAAGAATACCCATGTGTATCTAGTGAAATCATCCACAATCACAAAACCATACTTGTTACCACCAATGCTTGTGTATGTAGTTGGCCCAAATAGATCCATGTACAACAACTCAAATGCTTTAGAGGTACTCATGATGCTCTTCAATGGATGAGTGTTGCCCACTTGCTTTCCGGCTTGACATGCACTACATAGCTTATCCTTCTCAAATGTGACATCCTTCAAGCCTCTAACTAAGTCATGCTTCACTAACTTGTTCAATTGCTTCATGCCAACATGACCAAGTCTTCTATGCCATAACCAACCCATACTTGATTTGGTGAGCAAGTATGTTAAAAGTTGAGTGTCACTAGCATTGAAATCAACCAAGTATAGATTCTCATATCTAAAACCCTTGAAGATCAAATTGGAGCCATCAACACTAATTATCTCCACATCATCAACACCAAATATGCACTTGAAACCGAGATCACACAATTGAGCAACCAAGAGAAGATTAAAGTTCAACTTTTCAACTAAGAGCACATTGGAAATGCTATGATCATTTGAGATTGCAATCCTTCCAAGAGCCTTCACATCACCCTTACTATTGTCACCAAATGTGATACTATCAATGCCACTATCATTTGATTTGAGAGAGTTGAACATTCTTGAATCACCGGTCATATGTTGAGAGCACCCACTATCAAGCACCCAATGCCTTCCTCCGGCCTTGTAATTTACCTACAAAATAAATTAATATTTCTTAGGTACCCATACTTGTTTGGGTCCTTGGAGGTTAGTAACTAAGCTCTTTGGTACCCAAATGGCCTTCTTCTTTGGACCCACAATTGGTGTACCAACAAACCTAGCATGCACACCTTTCTCACCCTTGGTAAGTACATAACAAGAATCAAAAGGAATGTAATCCATTTTAGCATGAAACTTATTGTTGTTCTTGTTCATTTTATTACAATTAATCTCTAGATGCCCAACTTGCTTGCATCTATTGCAAAAACGACCATTGCTCTTCACAAAGCGAGACTTTGGAGTAGCAAAGGCCGCCTTGCCCTTTTTGGGAGTATAGCCCAAACCCTCTTTGTTAAGAGAGAACCTTTGGTTACCCAAGCATTTTAGCAAGCGGGCATCCCCACCATAGGCATTGCCTAATGCGCGGGTGAGATCATCCACCTCTCTCTTGAGAGTCTCATTCTCAACCACAAGTGATGAATCACTAGTAGTAGAGGTAGAGTTGGTTGTGGTGGATGATGATGAGCTACATGAAGCATTAGTAGGACCAACAAATAAAGAATCATCAATAATATCACATGTTAGTCCAATATCACAAGTGACAATCACTTGCTCCTCCTTAGCTTCCTTCATGAGCTTCTCCAACTTGAGGTCCTTCTCCTTGATGAGCACAAGTAGAGAGGAGTGGGCTTCCTTAAGCCTAGTGTGAGCAACTTTAAGGTCCTCGTGGTCTTCCTTTAGACACTCACGAGAGGCCTCTAGCTCATCAAAGGATTTCCTAAGAGCTTTGAGCTCTTGTTCAATTCCTTTGCACTCCTTACTCTTTTTGAGAGCAACAAGCTCCTCCATCAAGGCATCATTTTCATTGCTCTTGGCAATGAGCTCTTGCTCCAAGATTTTACACTTCTTGGTTGTCCTCTTGTAGCCCTTGCTCATTTGATCTATTATGCCCAATAGATCATCCTTGGAGTAGTCCTCATCCTCCTCATCATCACTCCTACAACCATCACTAGCACAAGAATCATCATCACTATCATCATATTTTACCTTGGTAGGCTTGGCCATAAGGCATGTCGATGTAGTGTCGAATATGGATGGCTTGTTGGAGAGGGCGATGCTTGCAATGGCTCGCCGAGTGGTCCTCTCATCATCACTAGAGCTATCATCATCACTATCGGAGTTATCACTATCCCAAGTGACCACATAGCCACCACCCTTCTTCTTCTTGTTGATAGTGAAGCTCTTCTTCTCTTTCTTCTCCTTCTTGTCCTTCTTGTTCTTCTTCAACTTCAACTCTCCATCATGATATCTTTTGTCTTCATAGGGACACTTTGCCACTACATGATCGGGGCTATTGCAATTGTAGCAAAGCATCTCTTTTGCCTTCATGAAGTCCCTTCTCTTTCTTGCACCATATCCTTTCTTTTTCATGAACCTCCCCATCTTGTGCACTAGGAGGGCCATGGTCTCATCATCGAATGGATCATCATCATCGCTCTCCACCTTGCTCTTGCCCTTAGAAGATGAAGCCTTGAATGCAATGGGCTTCTCTTGCTTGACTTTGATCTCCTTCTTCTCATCTTCATCTTCATCATCATCATATTGAGCATCGGTCATGACATCTCCAAGCACTTGGTTTGGAGTCACCTTGTCCAAACCCTCTCTTTGGATCATCTTCCTCAAGATAGCAAACTTCTTAGGTAAGTTCATCAAGAACTTATGTGAGAAGTCCTTGTCCTTGACATCTTCTCCTAGGCTCTTGAGATCATTGACAATAACTTGTAGCCTATAGAACATTTCCGGTATGGACTCATCATCCTTCATCTTGAAGCTTGCAAACTTATCCTTGAGCATATAGAGCTTGGCACTCTTTACCGTTGAAGTGCCCTCATATGTTTCCTCTAATCTTGTCCACACTTCACTTGCCATCTCAAGATCCTTGATTTGCTCAAAGACCTTTGCATCAATCCCATTGTAGAGAGTGTTGAGAGCCATAGTGTTGCATTGGTTGTTGATGCGGTCATTGTTGGTGAGGTTGTCGGGATCAATGATAGCATAATCATGATATGTCACCTCCCAAACCTTCTCATTGATAGAGCCAAGATATTGCTTCATCTTTCTTTTCCAATGATCAAAAGATGAGACACCATCAAAGAATGGAGGCTTGCCCCCGACATGGTTGAACACAACTTGAGCCATCTTACACTGAGGTTGTTAAGCCTTACAAACGGTGACCACGGCTCTGATACCACTTGAAAGGTCTCGATGGCTAGAGGGGGGGTGAATAGCCTTTTAAAACTTTCTACAAAGACAAGCTAAACAAGTTTATCAATACAACAAATAGCGAGATGCAAGTTTTGCTTAGCCTACGGGGTGTTTGCAAGCCACCTATCCAAGTCACAATTCTAGTATATTTGCACTTAACCGCACAAGTCAAACCGAGAAGGAAACTACAACTAGCAAGCTACACAAAAGAGCTACTCTTGCAAAGTGACTAAGAAAATAATACAAGAGAGAGTTAGAAGGGTATCACCGAGGGGCGAAGTATTGAGCCAACCAAACAATAAGATCAAGAGATGAATTCCACAATACACAACCACCGGGATCGATCAATCACAATAAGAATGATGACACAAAGATTTATCCCGAGGTTCACGTGCTTGCCGGCACGCTAGTCCCCGTTGTGTCCCTTTTCACCACGTGGTTCGGTGGCTAATCGGTCTCACACCGAGCCTCTCAAAAGGCGCCACAAGAACCTACCAAATGGCAAAAGGTTGCAATGACACGATCAATTTACTAATGTTGCCTTTGGCGCTTCGCCGAGGTAGGCACAAACCCCTCACAATCACCGGAGGTGGCCAAGAACAATCACCAACTCTTGCCAACGCCTCCAAGCTGCTCCAAGCCGTCTAGGTGGCGGCAACCACCAAGAGAAACAAGAATCCCGCAGCAAATCAACCACCAAGTGCCAACTAGATGCTATCTCACAATGCAAATGCACTTGGATCACTCAATCTCATTTCGAATATACAAAGAAGCAAGAGAGATGAGTGGGAGGGGAGTTGCTTAGCTCAAAGTGCTCACAAGTATGTCAAATGTCCAAGAGAGAGAGCCTTGAGCCGGCCAACTAGTATTTATAGACGTACCCCTTCGAATATAGCCGTTACAAACTTGAAACAGCCGAGAAACGCGCAAAACCTGAACACTGACCGGACGCGTCCGGTCAAACAGTGACCGCGTCCGGTCCAGCGTCCGGTCACCTCTGTGACCTCCGTTCGCTTCCGTTCGATTTCCGACTTTCGGCGTAGTGGAAAATAGTCGTTTCAACTCCTCGAAAACGCCTGAATCCCGCCTCGCAAGCTCGGCGGGAGGGAGAGAGGACCCCAAACCCTCTCTACCGCTCAAACTCCACCGCCTTCGCAAACGTGCTAACATCACCAAGTGACCATCACCATGTGCATGTGTGTTAGCATTTTCACAATCATTTTTCGAGGCGTTATTAGTGTTATCCAAATGCATATGACATGAAATGCACACCTAGAGGCACTTAGGAGTTCAATAGCCGCGTCATTCCCCTCTTTATAGTACGGCTATCTATCCTATAATGTAACCACACCCACTAGGTGTCTTGGTTACTAAAACACAACCCTTAAGCATATACCTTTGCCTTGATCACGTAGGGTTGCGTCCAAATCCAAGTGTGGCCATCATGATCACCATGTCCATCTTGCCACCAACCTTGGAATGTACTAATCCTCATATGCTACATACAACTTAGGTATAGGATTAGTACTTAGGCATTGTCACTAATTACCAACACCAAACATAGGACTTTCACATAGGTGGCGTGGGCGTGGGCGGGGAGCCAGGAGGTGGTGGAGCGCTGATGGGTGATGCGGGTGGCTACGCCGCGCACTCCGCAGCGCCAGTGGAGGCAGCAACCTGCTGTGTTGGCTTGGGGGTGGGGTTCCTGGCGCCTGCTACCTATGGGCGACCAGATCTGGCGCCTGCCGCTGGCGGGCCACCAGATCCGTCGGGCTGTAGGTCGGCGGGGACCGTAGCGGCAGGACCTGACAGCGGTGACGACGTGGTCAGGTTTGGCTCCTGCGGAGGCGCGTGCGGCCCAGAACCGGCAACAGTTCCTGCGTTGTCATTCGTGGTGAGCAGGGGAGGGGAAGGGGAGAGGGAGGGGGAGGGAAAGGTGGGGTGGGAGGAGGAGGTGGGGTGCGTCGGCGGCGGCGGAGAGCCCGTCAGGGCGCTAGGGTTGGGGGAGGGGCGCTCGGTAAGTCTGTATGCATGTCACTGAGCATAATTTAATTTCAACATATAAGAAATATAGAGGCATTTATATATTGCTATTTGTTTTACCATTCCATCGTCTTATAATTCAATCTAGTTCTGCTAATTTTTTATAGGATTCTTTCCTTGTCTTCTCTAATTTTGGTAAGAATGAATGTAAGAATATATAGGTTTAATTCATATATGCAAGAATTTTTTTATTTCTAAGAAAGTTTTGCAACGGCGTGTGAAGTATCTTCTAGTTATACCAACAATTATTACTAATCCGTTGTAACGAAAGTTCCCTGGGGTCGTCCATTTCCCAGTCCCAGTAGTGGTATTGGCCATCGCAGATCGCCACGACAGGCTGGTCTGCTCGCAACCATAGAGAAACCTCGACGAAGAGAAGGCAGAAGAGAATATGCCATCGTGCTTCCTTACTTCTGGTGACGAATTGGCTGTGACGTCATCGCCAGATTCATCAGTGACGACCTTCGCACGACGCCGGTCAATCAGGATTCAGGAAACCCCCGGGCCCGGGCTCCATCTCCATGATTCGTGGTAGGTCCGGTCACACTCACACGTCTCCAGGCGCTTGCGCCGAAAGCATCACGGCGGCCTTCGACGACTATTCTAGGCCGCGTTCACTTCCTACAGGAACCCAAAATATTTCCTCTTCCACCCATCACATCAAATCTTTAAACGCATGTATGAAACATTAAATGTAGGTAAAAAAAAAACTAATTACATAGTTTGTCTGTAAAGTTCGAGACGAATCTTTTGAGTCTAATTAATCTATGGTTGGACAAATTTTACCAAATAACAACGAAAAGTGCTACAGTAACTTTTCACCCCAACTTTTTCATCTAAACACACCCTAATAAAATTATTAAAAAGGTCACTGCAGCTCCTGCTACCTCCCCGGTGTTTCAGTGTTGAGGCTATCTGCACTGTCCGCACCGGCTCCCTGTAAAACTCTCTGGAGGAGATTTTTACCGGAGGTGAAGCTACAGCGGGATACTAGGATAGCTACGCTACCAAAACGGATGCTGGTCGATCCTCTATTTCTAGCGGCGTACCAGGTGTGCCGTAAAGGCCAAGACCCACCAGCGCAGTGAAGACAGCAGCCTACGGGAGGACAGCGCAGGCATGGGAGGGAGGATCAGTGGCGAGGTCCACTTTTTTTAACTAACAAAAAATGTTATAACTACCAAACCAAAAAACCAAATTAAATTTCGATTACATCATTGAACTCGTCTCAATAAATTCTTCAAAACTAGATCTCACATGGATATATTTAGATAAAGTGATAAGTGAGTCTCACAGTGGATAGAGGATGATATAGAGGATGGATGAGTGTGGAAAAATTAGGTATAGAGGAGAGAATCTTGGTGACTAAGATATATAGAGGATGAACTTAGAGTACCTCTATATTCATCCTCTATACATTCTAGTCAGCAAGATTCTCTTCTCTATATTTAATTCTCCCGCACTCATCCATCCTCTATATCATCCTCTATTCACTCTATCCACTATGGGACCCACTTGTCACTTTATCTAAATATATCCATGTGTGATCTAGTTTTGAAGGATTTATTGAGATGAATTTAATGGTGCAATCGAAATTTAATTTGGATTTTTGGTTTGTGAGTTATAGCATTTTTTTTCCTTTATTTAGCTAGTGAGACCCGTTACTACTCACTGTAGAGTAAGCACTGTACCACTCTAAATATAGAGTGAGAGAAATGATAGAGTATCGTTTTAGAGTACCCAGTGCAGCAGTTTTTACTCTATATTAATACCTTTAGAGTAACCACCACGGCTAGTACGAAGAAGTCTGCTATCAGCCTATCACCGGGGCAGGAGTCGACAGCATCCATTGCTGCTAGTCTGCTACGGTGGCATTGAAATTGCAGAACTCACATGTTTTGCTTTGCAAGCAAGACGACAACGCATTCTTTATTTATTAGCAAAAATTATGCCACACTTGTATCTTTATTTGTCACGAACTCTCTCCGTTTAAAATTATAAGATGGTTTTATATTTTTTTAGATATATTATTTTTACTATGTATCTAAAATCGTGTATACCTAAGTGTATAGGAAAAACTATGTACCTAGAAAAGTTGAAACGTTTTGTAATTATTTAAAAAAGAGAGAATAATAATAATAATAAAGGATTTGTTTGGTTCTATAACAATATTTGCATTATGGAGTACTACCAAAGTGTATAGCGTTTTGATTAGAGGCCTGTTTGGATACTATGAACGAATTGATAGTTACATAAACTTTAGTCTTAAATAGGTGGATTAAAAGGTAGACTAAACTTTTTTTTGAGAATTACGTCCCCAAAAGAATGCAAGTACGGATTGTGTGCCAGTTAAAATGCTTCACGTTTGATAAGTTTTGATTAAATAATATTCACATTTATAACTCCAAATTAAATTTTTATAAAAAGACATTTTGTAATTATTCTATTTGATATTATAAATATTTATATTTTTTTATCTGTAATTGATCAAACTTGATGTACTAAAACATGACACTATTCCAGAATTGCATTCATTTGGGGACAGAGGGAGTACAATGTAGACACCCACACACGCACGCACGCACATTCATCTCTATGAATACACATACGCAAACTCTACCCCTATGAGCACCCCGAAGGCAAACCCTATCACTACGAGCACCTCCGAAGGCCTGAGCCTGTAGATCTCGAGATTCATGAAGTCACCACAGGTGCCTAGCTGTTGATGGGGACATCACCTACCACTAAAAGTATAGCGCCGTTAAATTCTAGAATAAATCCAGAAAAATGCAAGCAATCGTACCAAGTTGAGAACTTGACTCGGGATGGACAGGTTTCACCATAAGAAACTCAACCAACTGATCTTTGATCAGTTCACAAAGGTAGACTAAACTTAAGTTCAACTTTAACTGGTTGTTAGTTTACATGGCAAAGGTGAGATAAACCAGACTAAAAGGTGGTACAAACACAAAAAGATGTAAATAACCTCTCAGCTACCTCTTTCTTTCTCCTCTCTCCCATGCACAAAGGGTGGGTACATTCTATCAAATATGACTCACTTAAAGTTTAGTAGGTATCTAAACACCACCTAACTAAACTTTAGTTCTAACTTATCCAAACAGACCTAGATCTAGCTAACATTAGTCTGTCAACAAAACTCGACTGTATATTTGTTTGGACCCGTTGTTGTCTGAAACCTCGTTAGGTTCATTCCTATAACCTTTTCCTCTAACCTATGGGTTGCCAAATTCAGATAACTAATTCTCACAAATGCAACTTTTAACAAGATTTGCTACAAAAAATCTTTGGTAACAACCAAAAAGTCTCATAACGTCAACACAATAACAATTAAAGTACATTGTTGAAATGAAGACTCTGGAGCAGAGCTTCCTAGTATTAATTAAAGTACATTGTCGTTCCCACAAATGACAACACTAGACGCCACATGCATTACACATTCATGGTAGAATGCTAACACTATACTTTTGAGCAAAAGATATCAATGTATTTCCGATGTCTCCTTTTGGTCTATTCAAATAAACAGATTAACAGATAACCTAAGAAAGATTTTCTAAAAGGTCAGATGGTGGCCCATGCTTTCCTTGACAGGAAAATAGTACCTTGACCCAATAACTAAAAGGAATAAAAAAACTCACTTATAAATAATTTTTATTGAGAAACTAACTCATCAAATGAACTTAGCACTCTTCACCACAAACACAATCTCAATGAATTATGGCTAATGTGCCACATTTTAGGCTTTTAGACCACCTCGGTCAAATTTGGAGTTGTTGTTGAGTTATCACATGTCCACTTAATGCATTACAATTTTGCTACAAACAACAAAGGCCCATAACTTTCTATGGAATTGTAATGCCTTGCTTTTACGTTTCCTGAATTTGTGAAGTGATTTTGTTATGAATTTGTTTGTTTTGCTATAAAAGGGATGCATGGGCAGGTAACACATAAGTCTTAGAATATCTCTAAAGTCTAAAAACACTCGGTAAATTAATGAGTATTCTAAGTGGCTAGCGATGCCCGGGGCATAGCCAAGGGCAGAGGTGTGACTAGCCAATGGCAACTAAAGGTAGACAAATAAAGGTTCAAGTTTGGTAGGAAAAAGAAGAGTGCAGCTAAGAGGGTTTTACCTTTTTATGGGGCGATGATCTGCACTGGAATCATCAAGTCGCCTAGAGCAGTGAGGTCGACTCTTAGGGCATCTCCAACTATGATAAAGAAATTGCCAGTGACGTAGCCTCTGAAAATAATAAAAAAAGAAAGGGCGTTGCTAGCGCTCGGACGCTCGGCTTGAGGGCCGCGTCCGGGCGCTGCAAAAACCACGCGAGCGCCCCTGCCCATCCCGCTCCGTACGCCCCCGCGCCACGAAAAAAGGAAAAGGCGACCCCCGCCCTGCTCCCGCACCGGTGAATCCCCTCGGCCCGCCCCCCCGCGCGGAGCCCCACCAGCTTACCACCAAGCCCCCCTCTTCCTCGCACGCACGGATCTATCTCGCCCCCGACCTCGCCGACCCTAGCACCTTCGCCCCCCACCAGCTCACCACCATAAATCCCCCAACCCCCCACAACTGCAAACAAGGGGGAAAGCTATTGCAACAATGAAGGGACCTTAATGAAACAAACGAATAAAGCTATTGAAAACATACGCAAAAAGCTATTGAAACATCAGAAAAACAACTAATGAAACACAAACAAAAACTGGTGAAACGAACAAAAAAAGAAGTTGCTGCAACAAAGAGAAGCTGCTGGTACACCAAAGGATAAGAAGCTACTGCAACAAAAGAGAAGAAGCTACTGAAACAAAAGGAGAAGAAGCTACTTCAACAAGGAGAAAGAAGCTGCTGCAACAACAAGAAGAAAGCTAATGCAACAAAAGAGAAGAAGCTACTGCAACAAGGAGAAAGAAGTTGCTGCAACAAGAAGAAAAAGCTAATGCAACAAAGGAGATGAAGCTACTGCAACATTAGAGAAACGTGCTTCACATCATCTGTTGCCATGTAGCTTAGATCTGACTCGCCAAAAGGAGAAGAAGCTACTGCAATAAGGGGAAAAAGCTACTGCAACAACGAGAGAGAAGTTGCTGCAACAAAGGAGAAGAAGCTACTGCAACATCAGAGAAATGGTTGCTTCACATCATCTGTTGAATATAGCTTGCATCTGCCTCGCCACAAAACCGAGAAGAAGCTACTGCAACATCACATAATCGTGTTTTCACATCATCTGTTGCATGTAGCTTAGATCTGCTTCGCCACAAAAACCGTAGCCACCATCAAAACCATAGATCCAGAGGGGGGCGAGGAGGAGGAGGAGGGGAGGGAGGAAGAGGAGGGGTGCCTCAGATCCAGAGGAAGGAGCGCGTGGGGATCCTTCCCCACCTACCTCGTCGGAGCACATGGATCCACCACGGGGAGCCCTGATGCTCCATGGATCCGCCATGGTGGGAGGCCCCATGCTGCCATCGAGGTGGAGGAGGACGCTCCAGGATGGAGGAGACTACCACGCCGCTGGATTTGCGCCTCCTCCCATGGATCCACCACGCACCGCCCTCTCTCTGTCGCATGGAGGACGCGGAAGCAAAGGAGGAAGGAAAGGGGAGGGAGTGGAGGGAGGAGGGAGAGGGAGCAGGCGTGGCTTGCTGGCTAGTGCTCCTCCCCGCCAGCGTCGCAGTCGACTCTGGTGCTCTGGAGCCGAGCAGAAGAGCGGGCGCGCGACTGTGAGTGGGGGCGGAGTGAACAAGAAGGATAGTGAGGCCGGGCGTGCGGATAAGGATGGGGAGGGAGCGGGCTTGGTCGGGTGAAGTCGGTCGTGCGCGTCGAGTCCGTCCGTCCTGTCCGGACGTACGCACTGTATCATTACCGAAAAAGAAAATCAGATGCGGCAGAGAACCTGCTATGAGAGAGAGCTTCTCCAAAGACGTGCGAGACATGCGATTTCTCTCACTAGCGCTGTGCTCGGTTTTGTTTTCGGCCAATAGAATTTGATGTTCGTTTTCGGCCAAGGCCGTGTTTAGTTCGGCTGAATTGGGAGTCGCCAAATCTGCATAGTGTAAGATTCTGTACTGTAGCATTTCGTTTGTATTTATAAATTTTTATCCAAACATTAATTAATTAGACTCAAAATGTTTGTCTCGTAAAGTACAACAAAATTGTACAATTAGTTTTTTATTTCATCTATATTTAGTACTTCATGTATATACTGGCATTTTGATGTGACAGGGAATCTTCCTTTTGCATAGTGAAATTTAGGATGAAATTTAGTATCTAAACAAGGCCCAATAGATTTTGACGTAGTCTAACGATTTCTTCCCGGTGGGGACACCCTCAGAGATGCTCCCGTACAGCTAAGAAAATTGGAACTTTTGGAACTTGAAGCCATACGGGCTTTAATTCTTCTTTGGATGAGGGAATAGTATTAATGAACAGTAGCATTCGTTTTATGCATGGTCATCGTGGCCCGCGCCCCTCGTCCGCTTCGTACTCATCTTGCACGACGCCGCCGTTGGAGGAGGCGCCTCCTCGAAGTCCTCCATCCTGAACGCCGGCCTCCACGGCGGCTCCGCGCTCCGCCGCGGCCGCTTGTTCCTCGTAGAGTCCCCGGCGCCGGCGGTGTCTGTGTCGGTGTCGTCGTTGTCGCCGCGGCCGCCGCAGGAGGAGGAGGACGCCATGTTGTGCGGCGCCAGGCCCCTCATTGCCCGGATGTTGGCCAGCAGTGCGCAGAACCTCTCCACCTGCTCGTCGTCGTCGCGATTGTCCTCCTCCCCACCGCGGCTCTCGTCCACTGACGCCACGTCGGGCTGATCATCATCGACCTGCTGGGCCGCGGCGGCGTCGTCGGATAAGGCCGGCGTCTCCAGCACGGCAGCCTGCGCCGCCGGCTGCTGCTGCGTGGCATCGGTGGCTGGCGCGGGTCGTGCAGCCTTGTTTCCGCCGCATGGTTTCTTTCCGTTGCCGTCCATGAGGATTCACGAGGACGGTCACTACTCTACTCGTAGGTTGGTTGATTCTAGAGAAACAACAATGCCGTACGTGTGCGTTGTGCAGAGTGTAGCAGCCAGAGAGGAGGGCGTGCCTGCTAGCTGCAGAGGATGGATGATTTATAAGGAGCGTGATGTGATTCCACTCAAGTCACAGCAGACAAGGGATGAAGAAGAGCATTATGCTGATGATGATGAGTGCAGTGGAGCGCCCACAGGCAGCGACGGTATCAAATCGAAATTGTATTTGGTGATCGATCACTGAGCAGCACTGCGGCGTGGACTGGTCTCGACACAACACAGCAAAATTAAACCTTGACCCTGACAGCATCAATGGGCCGGCTAAGCAGTACTGGACAAACTACTCTAGTAGTGAAATGGAGCGCCAGCAATGCCGCGATAGCGACGGCGATCGGCCGGCCCTCCGCCCTCGGGTGTGGACGGCCGAAACCACGGCTAGGCTAGCTCCATCCGCGGCCACGGCCCATGGCCCACGGGCGCCGCCCTCGATGGTTCCGTCAGTGACAGCCCGACGGATGACGCAAGCGCCAACGACAAAACAAACTCCAACAACTCGTGTCGTGTACTCCCTCCGTTCCATTGAAAGTGTCGTCCGGGAAGCGTGTTTGTGAGGGGGAGTACTCGTGTGTGTGGAACAGAAAAGGAGGAGAATATAATATCGTCTCGTCCCGTCGTCGTCGTCGTCCACCTTTTTTTCCTTTCTCCAGCCGGTGCTGACGCCACGACGTTGATGTCACAGCGGGAGGCCCCAGATGACGTACTACTAAGCCCACCAGGGACTCCATCCGGCCGGCGTGGTGCTGCAGGCTTGCAGCAGCGGTAGCGGTACTATGAGCCTGTTTGGGGCTTCCCCAATCCTCCACTCTTGATACCCATGTGGAGGTGAGAGAGGATGGGAAGGTGGCTCCGCAGCTTGTCAGTGTGGCCTGCAGAGGAGACATTTGCTTCGTCTGACTAAAAGCGCAAGCTACAGCTGAAGCCATGCGTTACAGCAAAAAAGCATTCGCTTGGAGCATAAAGTAGAGTGGTCCAGGGATAAAAAGGCTGCGTAAACAGCAGAGTAGCAGGAGCTGTCGAAAATTTATAGTGATGTGACATTAGTGGTTCGAGTACTCCGTGCCTACGTGTGAACAGAGCTTTTTTCTCAGGCTAACGTTCATATATGCCTGCGTTGCTGGTGCCCTTAGTTCACAAAAAGTGAAACCAAAAAGTGCTATAGTACCTGTCATATCAAATCTTGTGACACATGCATGGAGTACTAAATATAGACGAAAGAAAAAACTAATTACACAGTTTAGTTGTAAATCACGAGACAAATCTTTTGAGCCTAATAATTAGTCCATGATTGGACACAAATTACCAAATAAAACGAAAAGTGCTACAGTACCCGAACTCAAACTTTTTCACCAACTAAACAAGCCCTATGCGCATGCAGCAAAGCTGCAGGCGTCCTCGCCGGTCGGCCGGCCACGGCCAGGGCAGGGCCTAGCTGTCGGCGTGCCACCTGGCCTTCCCAACGCTGCTTTTTAGTCTGTAGCCTCAGCGCCATATAGGATTGGATAAAAAAAAGTATGTGTTTTATACTTGTCATAGTGGTTTGCAGAAGCTATATATATATTTGGGAGAGAGAAGATGGTTCATGCTAAAAAAGAAGAGGGAGGAGAAATAAAGATGAGGCATGATGAAAGGAAAAAGTTTCTTTACAAATCATAAATAGTGATAGTTTACATTCTGTGAATACTAATCTTAATATTCCTTAGTCCACTCGTAGTGATAGCTGCCTTGTACCCAAAGCAAAGCATCTGGGTACGGGTGGGGTCCCATCCGCCAGTGAACTTTGTTTGATTCAAGTTAGTGCTAAGCAACAAGGAACGGATTTAATTTGCACACAAAAACATAATAATTATTACTATATTCCTAATGTGACTCCATCCATCCATCCAATCCAATTCCAAATACGGCGGACTGGCTCCCACGTTGTTACAGGTTTTGTGGACTACCTTTACTCCACGTTTGCAGGACAACAAACGTGCCACATGTGTTTGTTAACTTTGCACCGACATAGTAGCTGAAGCTTAACTTCACATCCAGTAGCAAGTTTTGTTGCCAAACATTGAATTGGGGATCAAACTCTAAACTCGCCTTCATTTTCTACTTATGCTTTCTTAGGGTTAATTTGGACGGCTAAGTCGTGGTCGTCGTGGCTCTTTTTTGTGTTCCCTTCTTCGACCATGTTTAATTATTTGAGGTTAAAAAAAAGAGATCATTGTACCTTCCAATCTGTTGAGTGTTGACTCATAACATATTACTCCGCCGGCCCTCTTTGTATTGCTTGTTGTGTGTGAAGCATAATGGTTTGCTAGTCAGTGGTTGTTATAAGGCATTAATATTGCTAGAATTCTTTTTTCTTTTGTTGATGTCGTTGGGTCTCTGGTAAGTGAAAGGGGTACGTGATGTCCTGATGAGAGAGGGGAAGAAGGAAAAGATGAGGCGAGGTGTGACTTACAAGTGAACCACGCTGCTACATATGCACCACATCAACTAAAATCATCTATCTTTCAAATTTATTGAGCCTCAGTGTTGATAATTTTTGGGTGTATAGGCGAGGTGAGATGAAGTTTTTAGTTTTTTTGAGCTTGTGAACTACTAAGTCCGGACTCAACAATAGTTCAAGGGCAAAATATAACTTTTTTCCTAAATATTATTAAGAACTTCCTTTCGTATTTCAAAACCTGGGGTGGGGGGGGGGTGGCAATTGATCTAAGACATCATAAAAAAAATTAGTATATATATTCAACCTAATTGGAATAAGCTTGCTGCAGCTGCACGCCTGTAAGGCTGCAACTGCACTTGCACTAGCAACAAGTACAATAAGGCCTGATTTAGTTCCCAATTTTTTTTGTTCTACAGTAACATCGAGTATTTGGATATATGCATGGAGTACTAAATGTGGACAAAAAAGAAACTAATTGCACAGTTTGGTGGTGTCAACGAGATATGGTCGGCAGTCTACCGAGGGGTATACCCATGGTAGTAGATTATCGGTGGAGGTGCGCAAGACAACGAACTAGATGGTGACGCAAGAGGAACACATGATTTATCCAGGTTCGGGCCGCAAATTGCGTAATACTCTACGTCCTGCGTCTTTGTGGATTGTACTGATGTGTGATGATATGTTTTGAGGGGTGTCCTTGCCCGCCTTATATAGTACGGGGGGCAAGGTTACAAATCTAAGTAATCTAATCCCACCCGATTACAACTCCTGTATCCACGGAGGACACGATGTCTATCCTAACCGTCTAGGTTTTTTTTCTGACTGTTAAGTAGTCTCTGGCTTCGTACGGTTTGCCAAGCAGTTCGGAGATCCGAGTGGCCTTTTCTGGCGAATTGGGCAACCTCGTCTGGCGCAGCCCATGTGAAGCCATGAGGGTATACGGGTCTATACCCTCACAGGTGGGAAATCGCGAGATGAATCTTTTAAGCCTAATTAGTCCATGAATAGCCTTAAGTGCTACAGTAACCCACAAGTGCTAATGACGGCTTAATTAGGCTTAATAAATTTGTCTCGCAGTTTCCAGGCGAGCTATGTAATTAGTTTTTTTATTAGTATCCGAAAACCTCTTCCAACATCCCACGAAACATCCGATGTGACATCCAAAAATTTTCTTTCGCCAACTGAACACAGCCTAATGCGGCCAACTGTGGAGCTGCAGCAAAAGCGCATTAGCAGCTGCAGCAAATGCCGAAGAGAGTGAGGACATTGTACTTATTTGAGGGAGCAAGGCAGTGGCATATTAGTACAACGATAAACAAAATAAGTTTTCAGCAAGGAACAATGTTTTCCCTCTCATAACGAATCAGCATTAGCATCAGCAGCAGCCAAATTTCAGCGAATCATGGTTGAGTAGTGGCATCGAACCCAGAAAGGTCTAATACTTAATTAGACTTTATTTGGCATAGCTCTAGTAAGAACAAAATAAGTTGCAGCAGTAGGTGTTTCTAGCTCTGTAATTTTTTTTTAAAAAAATACAGAATATAGTTACATTTGAGTAATTTTCTTTAGAGCTATAGATAAAAAATAGAGTACCAAAAAGTTATAGCTCGAAACGTTATAAATGTCTAAGTTAATTTTTTTAATGTTTGATCATAATTTATAGAAAAAAATATAAATATTTGTCACACTAGATAAATATATTGTACATATATAGTTTTTTTTAGGGGTATTGTACATATATAGTTTATGGCGCATCTAACGATACTAATTTGGTGTCATAAATCTTGAAAATTTTAGTCAAATTTTACAAAACTTGACAAAAGATTATTTTTTTTGCGATTAAAACTTGACTTAAGATAACTCTAGGAAATTTAATAAAGGGAGTAAACTTCAGATATGAGACGGAGGTTTTCTAGCTAGAGCTACGGCAAATGATGCCTTCGAATGACACAGTACGTACTTACTTCAGTAACAGTAAGTAAACCAGAGTTTAAAAAATAGACTTACTGAAGGGAAGTTTAGCATAAGAATCCAATCCTCCAAGCATACATCACATGTTCAGTTCAATTCGGCTTCAGTAAGTAGTAGCTCGTCAACACTGGTCATCCGCGCGCTGCGACGCGGCGACCGAGCTTACTCCCTCCGTGCGCTACTTCTGCGACCCCGTCATCCTCGTGGTCGTCGTCGGCTGCGGCGACGGTGGCAGCGGGCCGCCTCGCAACGCCGCCACTGGCGCCCTGGTTCATCACCGTGCACCGTGCGTCCGCCACGGCCGCGCCCTGGTTGACCTCCTCCTCGAAGTCCTCCAGCCGGAACGCCGGCGTCCACGGCGCCGCCTCCGCCTCCCGCGCCCGCTTCCTGCTGCCCCGGTCGGAAGCTGTTGGTCCGGTCCTGGCTCTGTACAAGCCCCTCAGGGCCTGGATGTTGGCGAGGAGCGTGTAGAACCGCTCCACCTACTCGTCGTCTTGGTCATCCTCCTCGCCGCAGCTCTGATGATGTACTGCCGCAGAGCCGTCGGCGGCGTTGCCAGCGACGCCGGCAGCAGGCAATGGTGCCGACTGCTGCTGCGGCTCCGGCGGGTGCACTGATGCACCGTCGCCATCGCTGGCGGTGGTCCGTAGAGCCTTCTTCGTCGTCTCTGCACCAGCTACGCCACCCATCGCTAGCCTTGGTGAAAGCGTGGTCGGCGGAATTGTGAAGGAAAATGGATGTGAGTGTGTGGAACGGAAAGCTTTGTGTTGGTTGGTGCGCTGGTAAGCGGTTAAATAGGGGCCGTGTGGGTTCACTAGTCACTACCAACTGCAGAGCGGCGACTTCTCTCACCCTTTTCCCCCCTTGCTACTGTTGCCCGAGGCGAAAAAGGGGCGAACCGCGTTTTCGGCGGCGATTTCGCTAGCTTTCTTCCACTCCGGCGGCCGGCGTGCCGTCGCAGAGGGAGATGGGCCACAAAATCGCCGTGTAGGTGTATATAGAGTAGGTAATAGGTTACCTAGGTCTAGGGTTTGCCTGCTGTCGGTTGACGGTGAGGCTAGGGTTTGCCGCGGGGTAGTTCTTCCGTGGCGTGCTCTTCTGGGCGGCGTCGGTGTGGCGAGGGCATTGATGTCGCTGCAGAATAAGCTGTCTCCACGCCTCCTTCGTCCCGGCGGCGTTCTACTCCATCACTGATGGCAGGGTCCGGGAGACCTATGTGGGAGTTCGGAGCCGGCGCATCTTCGTCTTCACCAGGTGAGGTTGCTGCTGGCCTACTTTTGCTTGGATGCGGTTCAGTTCGTGGGTGTTGTTTTTTTCTGGCTCGCCGGATCTGGCTCTTTCCTCCCTCGGCGGCGGTGGCCATTGACGGCGAGTTCAGATCTGGGGGCTGGAGGAGTTGGGGCGTGTCCCCGGTCGATGGGCGATCGCCGTTGGCTTCATCCCGTTCCTTCGACGGGTGTCTATTTCGGCTCCACTTCAAAGCTGTTGTGCGATGGGACTCCTTCAGCTCACGGTGGTCATCGTCTTCCTCTCTGCTGGTGGTAGTTGGTGACGAGGTGGACATGAACAGAGGAATCGCGAAGGATCTAGGGGCATCGTTGTAACTTTTTCATTTTCTAGGGTCCTTTGTGTAGTTTGGATGGAACAATTGTATCCATATCCTCTACGTACGTGTCTGTATTTGTACGTCTTTGTGTACGTTTTCCTTATCTAGTAATACAGATACGTATTATCAAGAAAACTGCAGAGCGGCACATACACACCTCGTGAAGGCTCTACCGCAGCTCATCCAGGGTGGGTTTAGTTGGGTGAAAAGTTTTTAGAAAAATGTCATGTTCTGTGCGATGTTGGAATGGGTTTTCAGATACTAATAAAAAAACTAATTACATAGCTTGTCTGGAAAACCGCGAGACAAATTTATTAAGCCAAATTAATCCATCTTTAGCATATTTGTTACTGTAGCACTTTAGTGTCAAATCACGGACTAATTAGGCTCAAAACGTTCGTCTCATGATTTCCATCCAAACTATGCAATTAGTTTTTTTTGTCTACATTTAATGCTCCATACATGTGCCACAAGATTCGTTAGTGTAGTTTTTCGTGAAAAGTTTTTGGATCTAAACACACCAGAGTGGAAGTGCAAGGCAGCTGATTTGTTGCCAAGACTTGACTATTGTAGAGTACTGTACTATTTACTAGCTTTTCTAAATAAAGAAAATTGTCCCTCCTGTCATGTATATGGGCCTGGTTAGGGATATGGGCTGCAAATGGCAATGGGCCTTGATATCACCTACATAAGGAGACCACGGCAACAGTAGATCGGCATCGAACAGAACTAGACTGAAGTCATCTTCCTCCTTGAGTCCTTTGTCCAAGAACGCCCCTGTTGTTGTTCTTGCTTCCTGCCTTGGATTCCTGCTATTCCTAGTCTAGATTCCATCTAATTCTTCCCAAATTATATCCAGTTACCCTTATAACAGTGATTGGTAGTCAAGGTTTGTTACACCTCTCTTTACATGGCCATGCATCAGATCGCTCCTCACTTCGAGTTCTTATTAGCTAGCCTCGGTGGAAAGTTTGTTTTAAGAACTTTGCTAAAGCATGCACGCCAGTATTTGGAGGTTCCGCGTGCACACCTCTTGGGACACATTAGTTTTTAGTAAAAAAACCACAACAGCCCTCTTCCATGACTCCGACGCCCTTGCCCCCGCCACCGGCCACTGACCCGCCACGGGCGCTAGGGTTCGCCGGATTCCGGTAAATCCTAGCGCCTGTGGCGGCCGCCCTCTTCCCCTCCCCTCACCACCGCCATCTTCTCTAGCTCTGGCGAGCTCACCAGCTGCCATCTTCTCTAGCTCTGGCGAGCCTCCTCCGCCCCGACCTGGCCCGACCGCCCCTGCTGCTACCAGCTCCCTAAGCCACCCATCCACCATTCCCACCGCCTGACCTACCTACCTCCCCCCGGTCGGCCATTCTATACCCTGCTAGAGTTGGAGAAGAATGGGGTTAGCTCGCCAGAACCCTAGCCCGATCTAGGAGAAGAGAGGAGGAGGAGGAGGCCTACCTGGCCCCTCGCCGCCAGATCTGGCGGATCCGCCGCCGCTGCCATATCCAGCATGTCCGCACGGCTGAAAGCCCTAGTTTGGTTTTTGTTAATTGATGAAACCTATTTGGACTAATCCTTGCATCTAAGTGTGTGACTAGATAGGATAGTCCAATCAAGTAAAAGGAGCTAGGTGGCACTCATGGATGGATATGGCCACATGAAATGAAGATCATGATGATGGTATGGGCATGTGATGATGATCAAGCTCTAGGACTTGGAAAAAAAGAAGGAGAAAAACAAAATGGGCTCAAGGCAAAGGTGATATCCATAGAGCCATTTTGTTTTCGATGATCGAGACACTATAGAGAGTCTGATCACATTTAGGATAGATGGACGTACTATTAAGAGGAGAGCTCTTATTGGACAACTCGATCATCTAGTGCCACTAGGTGTTGGAAAACCCGCATATGCATTTTAGGCTTAGTACACATTCGGTGAGAAGTGAATAACCTTTGAAAAAATGTTTGTGAAAATGCTAACACACTTGCACGTGATGGTGAAACACTTGGAGTGCTAGCACATTTGCAAAGATGGTGAGAAAGGTGAAGAAAAGGAGACGAAACTCGGCTTGGGGAGCTACCACGGGGGCACCGCCACCCCTTGTCTGGTGCACCGTGACCGGCTGGGAGGCCGAGAGCAGCGGCTTGCCCTAGGGGCACCACCACCCTGTCCGGTGGCACCGCCACACCTAGGGCGGTGCCCACCTGGACTTGGCCGAGAGCAAGTTGAGTGGGAGCTGGCACGACCGCCGCTGACGGTGTACACCACCTCATGCGCGATGGTGCAACGCAGGTGTGTCCGGTGCCACCGCCCCATTCTTACAGAGGTGAGGGAAAACAGGGGTGGGCACTGCCGCAGGCACCGCCACCCCTGGGCGGTGCATCGCCCTAATTTTCCAGAGAGGAGGGTTCTCGGGGTGTTGGCCTGGGTGGCATCGCCCCCCCTGTCCGGTGCCACCGCCGCTTATCCGATGCCCCAACGGCTAGTGAAACTAGCTGTTGGATGACCATTAGAGGGTCACCACCACCCCCTATCTGGTGACTGCACCGCCATGTCCGGTGACCTCGTAGAAAGCTGCTCCAAAGGGGTAACGGTTCTATTTGCTTGTGAGCTTATAAATTGAGGGTGTGGCCGGCCTTGGCCACTCTCTTGGTACTTCTAACAGCTGCATACACCCTTTGAGAGCTAAGCACACCACTCCACTCACTTGCACACTTTATTTCATCATCTTGAGTGAGATTGGAGAGCCTCTAGTGCATTGCTTAGTGTTCTAGCTTCTTGTGGTACTAGTTGGGCGATTTGGGCTGTGGAGATCTTGTTACTCTTGATGTTTGCTGACACCTAGACAACCCGGTGATTGGTGGATCATCGAGCGGAGGAAGGTGATTGTCTTCGGCTCTGATCATTGTGATTGTGAGGGGTTCTTGTGCCTTCCCCGGCGAAGCGCCAAAGGCAACTCTAGTGGATTGCTCATGGCTTGTGTGATCCTCATCTTATGTTGGTTGTGTGGCACCCGATTGCGGGTTTGGCGTGTGATGCCAATTAGCACGTGAACCTCCAAGTGAGTGAATCGCCACAACATGGACTAGCTTGCCGGCAAGCAAGTGAACCTTGGTAAAAAATCTTGTGTCATCTTGTCCCGAGGATTTCTTGGTATTCATTGTGATTGATTGTTATCATATTATGATTGGCTCTATCCTCGACATGGCGGTATAAACTTCATATCTCCTATGTTGCATTTACATTTCTAGTGTTGTTACCCTCTTTAGTGTAATTAGTTTTGAGAGCTAGCTTGTGTCAGGTCTAGTGGTTAGTGAGACTCTTTAGTTAGTCTTTGAGAGCTCACTTAGTGTGGTGACATAGCCTTTGTGGTATAGAGATTATAGAAACTAGAATTATGGTAGGTGGCTTGCATTTTGAGTAGGCTAGCGTAACATTTGCTTCGCCTTATATTTGTCTAACCACTTTGCTTAGTGTTGTTATAGAAATTTTTATAGGCTATTCATCCCCCCTCTACCTATTAGAACCTTTCATGTGGTATCAGAGCCATGGTCACCGTGATTTGAGGCTTAACAACCTTCAATGTCAAAATGGCTCAAATCAACAACACTAAGAAGCCACCCCAATTTGATGACTCCAATTATCCTTATTGGAAGGCTAAGATGGCCACCTACATCAAGTCAATCAATAAAAAGGTGTGGAAGGTGATGGAGACCAAGATTGAGATTGCCAATGAGGAGGCTCCCACTGTCGCTGAAGAAGTGATACTTCAAAACAATGACATTGCTCTTAGTGCCATTCATGATGCATTGGATGAAAGAACATTTGAGCAAATCAAGAACATTGAGAGGGCTCATGAGGCATGGAAGAAGTTGGAGGAATAATTTGAGGGCACTCAAGCCGTGAAAGGTGCAAAAGCATACATTCTTGTCGGTGACTAGAGGACCAGGTGTCTAAACAGAGCGACTAGTGAATTTGTATCTGCGTGTCTAGACCCTAATGGTGTACAAAGCGGACACAAGGATATATACTGGTTCGGGCATGAACAGCCCTACGTCCAGTGGGTTTCGCTGCGGTTCGTGTTGCCTTGCACCGGGGTGCTCGTAGTAGGGGTTACAAGCTTTCGAGAGAGGAAGCAGGTCCCAAGTCTCCTGAGTGGTGGTGGTGTGCAGTTTCTATTGCGGTGTGTTCTAGCTATTGTTGCCTTGTTGTTTCGTCCCCCTAGATGCGGCCCCTGCCTCCCCTTTTATAGCTTCTAAGGAGAGGGCTCGGGTTACATTTGCGGTAAAGGGGTGAAAATGGAAAAAATGAAAGAGAAAGGCAATAAAGGTGGCCTCGGGCGTAGCCATCCTCCTCCTTATCCGGTGGGAACAATTTCCCTGTAGCGTGGAGTCATGCGGGGCATTGATCTTTTGGCCTCTCCATTCGCTGGTGCGACATGCCGGGGCCATGCCTTGACCTGTACGCCTCTGTGTTGTGAAGGTGGTCGGTGCATGCGCCGGGATTTTCGTAGTGAGGGGGTTAGGTGGCACAGCTACCGTCACCCCCGTTGCTGTGGAGGTATGGATGTCATCGTGGGAGAATGGGTCATGTCGAGTCAGGTCATCATTCTTGTGTCCCTGTTGACTGTGCACGGTCACGTCCATGTCGATGGAGCGAGTACCATAGTTGGGGCCCCCCATTTCTCCCTGTCTTGCCTGAGGGCTCCACGTGCTCCTCGGGTGAGGCGAAAACGCGCCGCAGGGGGTCGGGTGCCTTTGATGACGCCATGGGGGCTTGGGCGAGACGGAGAGATGTCGCTCGAGATGCCTATCATGCCCGAGGCCTCTCCGCAAGGCTCGGGCGAGATAGAGTTTGTCGTTCGTGCCTTGAGCGGCCGACATGCTGTCAGTGCTTTTTGCGTCCCCTACGGTGGGCTGACTTAACAAACGTGCAGGGTGTCGTATTTTACCCCCTGTTGGGTACCCTGAGTATTTTGATACCCGACAATTCTCAAGGAGAAGTTTGCAAGCTTCAAGATGAAGAAAGATGAGAGTGTGCCGGAGATGTTACATAGGCTTCAAGTGCTTGTAAATGATCTCAAAGCATTCGGAGAAGAGGTGAAGGACAAAGACTTCTTCCACAAGTTCTTGAGATGCTTGCCATCAAGATTTGGCACATTAGTCACTATTCTAGTGAGGAGTGGTTTGGACACCATGACACCAAACCAACTGTTGCATGGACGGGAAACATACCAAAATTTGGCTTTAGTCCTGGGTTGGGCCAACAGCCGGGACTAAAAGGTGTTTAGTCCCGGTTGGTGGCCCAACCCGGGACTAAAGGTTTTGCAGAATTATTATGAAGCTACGCGACTAGAAATTGATCCCTATGATCGAAGTTATATACTATATAACGTAGGCCTTATACACACAAGCAATGCAGAGCATACAAAGGCTTTGGAATATTATTTCCAGGTGCTAGAACGAAACCCCTTCTTACTGCAAGCTTTTAATAATATGGCCGTGATCTATCATTACGTGTGACTATCTCCACTATAAAAAGAAGAAAAAAAAGAAAGAAGAAAATTTTCTAATGAATACTAGAAAAGAGGGCTTGCTGTATAGGGATCGTCAAAACAACGATTTTACCCTATCAGCTGTTGGAAGGAAGGACACTTCACGAGAATCAAAATAGGAAGAAAGTAGAACCTACACTACTATTCTATGGATAAAGCTAAAATTGATAGAGAAAACACCATAAAGATCAATTAGTGAGCCACTGGGTCAATACAACTAAAAAACTACTTCATTATACCATGTTATGGGACAAAAGCCTTTGTATGCTCTCCATTACTTGTGTGTATAAGGCCTATGTTATATAGTATATAACTTCGATCATAGGGATCAATTTGTAGTCACATAGCTTCATAATAATTCTGCAAAACCTTTAATCCCGGTTGTTAGCCCAGCCCGAGACTAAAGCCAATGTCCGTTAGACACCTAATCCTTATGTCATAATAGATCTGAACATTTGCCTCAGATTGACTTCAATATTAATTCTAGAGCCTATCCCTATTGTTTATCCTTATGAAATATGATATAAAATTGAAGGTAGAAGAAAGGGATATGATAAAATTCTTGATTTGATCTTCAACCAAACCACCCTTTTTATGAAAATGGAGAGTGGTCTTATTCAAATTCAAAGCACTTTGTAATCTTTAACCAATTCTATGCTTCAATATAATTTCTAGGATTAAGCGCTATAGCTTGTTTCCAATACTCAGCAGCTTGATCAAACCAAACTATTGCAATTTCTGAATCACCCTGTAGAATGGCCTGTTCTCCTTGGTCGGAATAGGCAGTTTCTTTCCCTAGAACCATACCTGAGAGTTTCCTACCTCATACGGCTCATAAATTGCTATCTTAATTTCCTCTATATTAACTGAATTCAATTTCTCAAAAATCAATCCAATTTCTTCTTGGGTTAAGCAGAAAGAAGTTAATTACCTAAGTTTCAAACCCTAATTTTGATCAATAATCAGTTTGATCTTTTCTCCCACCTTCAGAAGAATGAAACATAGTGTCGGTGTTCGGACCCGAGAGGTCCCTAAGCCGACGAGTGAATTTATGTTGCGTGTTCCCTAATCCGGATGGTGATGCAAAGAGAATACACGGGGTTTTATCCTGGTTCGGGCAAAGAAGGCCCTACGTCCAGTGGGGGGTATTGTATTTCCTTGCACCTAAGTGCTTGCGTAGGGGTTACAAGCTGTGAGAGAGGGAAGCGATCCCAGGTCTCAAGAAGAGGAAAGAGAGTATATTGCTTGAGATGTTGATCTTTGGAAGCTGAGGGAGGTCTTGAGATTTTCGTCCTTCGTCCTCCATCATTGTTCGATGGTTGTTTTTCTCGGAGGGTCCCCTGCCTTCCCTTTTATAGGGTCAAGTGAAGACAAAGGAGTCGGTAAAACCCTAGGGCAGTGCCTTAGGGGTGAAGGTCCAACGTGCGCTCGTGAGGGCTGCTGTAGCGATGTGCTCTAGGAATGGCCGACCATCCCTAGAGCACCATGATGGCGTCAGGGATATGACGGTGAAAGACCCTGAGTCCTGTGGCGAGCAAACGTGCAGGCGTTGTCCTCTTGTTGTCTGGCAATTAGTCGAGGCCAGGTCGAGGCATATCTGAGGGTGGTCGACGGGGAATGGATAAGGTCGGGCCCTAGAAATCCCAGGATATGACGATCGTCGTTTTGTGCCTCGAGGGGCATTGATGGTGGAACAATATCCGTCATGGTACGTACAGTGACAGGTTTTCGCCACCCATCCCGGGATGGGTAGTAAAAAAGGGGGATTTGACACCGGTACTGCTTCCATGCTGGCTGTGCTGTAGCCACGTAGGTAGGAAATGGTTGGCGTTTGCATTAAATGCCTTGTCTTTTGTATGTGAGTAGGTGGGTGAGGAAGTGCCGGCCGGCTTGACCCAGGGTCGACCGGATCGACCCATGGTCGTGCGAGTTGGAGATTTTTCTAGGGGTCGAGGCGTATCATCGAGCGGGCCTCGTGCGAGTCGCAACGCAGTCGAGGGTGCCCCGTCCTTATACGTATGTGGTTTAACAAGGGTTTTGCAGTGCGGATTCCTCGGGGGTTTTGGGTACCCTTGTTTTAGGTACCCGATAGTAGCCCTCGAGCCTTTGTGTGAGTGTGGACACTCTTGCAGAGGCTTAGTGAGTCATGAACTGGAGTCGTAGCGTTGTTGCTCTTCCAGTGGGTGCGTGCGAGCGCACCCGCCCGGTGTAGCCCCCGAGGCCTCGGAGGAGTGTTTGTAAGGTCCTAGATGGCTAGAGGGGGGTGAATAGCCTATAAAAAATTCTACAAATGACACTAAGCAAACTTGTTAGAATAACACACGGCGTAAAGCGAGCACTTGCTTAGCCAAGGGTTGTGATGCAAGCCTCCTATCCACAAGTCTAGTAGATTATGATCTCTAGTTCACACAAGAGCTATGTCACTAATTTTACACTAGAGAGCAAGCTAACAACACTACTAGCAAAGCTAGCACTAGAGCTACACAAGATAATCTAGTAAAAGTAAGTGCAAGAGTGAGGATTGTGATTCTTATACCGATGGTGGAGTGAAGATGTTGCCAATCACCAAGATGATATACAATCAATCAATATTGACAATAACACAATATGAAGACCAATCACCGGGAGATAAGAGACACAATATTTTTGTTCACCCGGTGTTCACTTGTGCACCGACAAGCTACGTCACCGGTTGTGTCGACCAACACTTAGATGGTTTTCCGGTGTGACCTTCAAGTCACTTGCCCCTCAAGGCACGCCCCACAAGGCACCGCAAGACACCACTCTCAAGTGAGGTAACTCAATGACACGCGCATTCGACTAGAGTTGCTTTTGGTGTCCCGCCGAGGAAAGCTCAAGAACCTCTCACAATCAACCGGAGGTGGCCAAGAATAATCACCTTCTCTTGCCAACACCTCTAACAATCTCCAAGCCGGCTAGGAGCAATACTCTCCAAGAGTAACAAGAAATCCACCTGCTAAACCACCCACAAGTGCCACTAGATGCCCTCAAGCTATGCAATGCACTTTGGGATCACTCAATCTCACTTTTGATTTGCAATCAAGCAAGAGAGATGAGTGGGAGGAGAGGCTTTTGCTCAAAGGATGCACAAGAGTGTTAGAAAAGCCAAGAGACCTCCCCAAGGGCCAGCCAACACGTATTTATAAGCATCCCAAACAAATAGAGCCGTTAGCAATCCACTGGGCGTTTTTCGCGAGCGACCGGATGCGCCGGTCGAAACTGACCGGACGCGCTTCACCGCGTCCGGTCACCCGGCGCCGTCCACATGTCCCTCGAATTCAAACGCGGTCATCTGATTTCAATGATCGACACAGTGTACCAACGGTCATCGTGTGACCGGACCCGCTGCTCAACCGACTGGACGCGCCGAACGCACAATGCCGTGTACCCGCGACGCATCGACCGGACGCGCTCCACGCAACGACCGGACGTGACAGAGCCAGCGTCCGGTCGGACTCCAGTAAGCACCCTTCACGACCGGACGTGTCTGATCGCGTGTGACCGGACACACCGCGTGTCCGCTCAGCCCTTCGCCACACACTGTTTCTCTGGGTGCCTGACCGGACGCTCTGGTCCCGCGAAGGACCGGACGCGCCAGTTGCAAACCCTAGCCCGCGCGCCTGACTGCAGCGTTGTACTGACCGGACGCGCCCGGTCAAGCTGTGACCGCGTTTGGTGCAGCGTCCGGTCACCTCTGTGACCTCCGTTTGCCTCCGTTTCTTTTCCGACTTCCGACGTAGTGGAAAATAGGCATTTTATTTCCCCAAAATCGCTTGAATCCACAGCACGACCAACGCCACCTTTGCAAATGTGCCAACACCATCAAGTGTACATCTCCATGTGCTTGTGTGTTAGCTTTTTCTCAATCATTTTCAAAGGTTTTCCAGTTAGCTCACTAGTCCCTACATGCAATGCGCTTCATGAATTCACCTAGTGGCACCCGTGCGTCGAATAACCGATAAGACTTCCACTCTTAATAGTTCGGCTATCGACCCTAAACCACTCACATCTTCTATGGTGTCTTGAGTGTAAAACAAAATGGCCCTATGGTTATACCTTTGCCTTGAGCCCTTTTTGTTTCTCCAAATGATATGATCCACTTCATATCATCACATGACAGTCTTGATCCATCGACCTTGACTTCACTTGCCATTCACCGTTGCATCGGTCCGTCGGCGCTAAGTCTTGCTCAAGCTTCACCATCGTATGGTCCTTCGCTTCGAAGTCTCGACTTGCCCTTCACCTTCACTACCGGTCCATCGAGCCAAGCCTCATCTTGGTCTTAACCATTTTGGTCATATGAGTCAATGTTATGTCTCATATTCAATGACCACCTTTATCTAAATCATCCACTTAGATACGCGTCTAGGAATGATAGGGTTTCACATCCCACAGTAGAATCAATGATTTGGTCAATGCGTGGCAAAGGAAAGGGAACATTTGGACATGCTTTATTTAAACTGGTATAGTCTACACACATCCTCCATTTCCCACTCTTTTTCTTAACTAATACAGGATTAGCTAACCACTTGGGATGATGAACTTCCTTGATGAATCCGACCGCTAAAAGTCTGTGGATCTCCTCGCCGATGACCTTGTGCTTCTCCTCGTCGAAGCGGCGCAAGCGTTGTTTCACTAGTTTGGAGCCGGCACGGATCTCCAAGGCGTGCTCGGCGACTTCCCTAGGTATGCCTGGCATATCCGAGGGACTCGATGCGAATATGTCAACATTCGCGTGGAGAAAGTCGACAAGCACTGCTTCCTATTTGGGATTGAGGGTGGCGCTGACATTCAACGCCTTTCTGTCCGGGTTGGCGGGGTCGAGGGGTATGAGTTTGACGTCTTCTGCGGGTTTGAAGCTGTCGGTGTGCCATTTGGGGTCGGGGATCTCCTTGGCCAGACCGTCGAGGTCTGCAGCCAAGGCTGCCGACTCCAAGATGGCCTCCTCGTGCTCGACGCACTCCACGTCACACTCGTAGGTGTGCTCATAGGAGGGCCCGATGGTGATAACACCCTTAGGGCCCGACATCTTAAGCTTGAGGTAGGTGTAGTTGGGGACTTCCATGAACTTGGTGTCGCAAGGACATCCAAGGATGGCATGGTAGGTCCTGTGGAAACCAACCACCTCAAAAGTGAGTGTCTCCTTCCTGAAGTTAGCAGGGGTTCCGAAGCAAGTGGACAGGTCGATCCGTCCGACGGGCTCTGCTCCTTTCCCTAGCATGACTCCATGGAAGCCCCCGACGCTGGGTCGGAGGTACGTCCTCTCGATCCCTAGAAGGTCGAGGGTACGAGTATAGATGATGTTAAGGCTGCTGCCCCCGTCCATGAGTACTTTCGTGAGGTGCATGTTGGCGATGATGGGATCGGCGACGAGCAGGTAGACTCTAGGATTGGGGACGTAGTCCAGATGGTCGTCACGGTCAAAAGTGATGGCCATGTCGGACCAGTCAAGGAAGAGTGGGGTTGCCAAGTGTACGAAGAAAACCTCTCGATGCTCCCACTTGCGCTGACCCGCTGAGAGACACGTCGAGGGTCCTCCGTATATCATGAAGCAGTCGTGGATCTCGGGGAACCCCTCGTCCTTGTCGTCACCCTTTTCCTTGGGGTCCTCCTTCTTGTCGTCTTTCTTGATGCCTAAGCTTTCAAAGTATCTCCGCAGCATGTGACAGTCCTCGAGGTTGTGGTTCGTGGGCCTTTTGTGGTAGGGACACGGTTCTTTGAGCATCTTGTCGAAAATGCCTCCGCCGGGGGGTCCTCGAGGCTTTTTGCGGTCGGCAGCAGCGACGAGGTCATTGGCCGCGGCTTCGCGCTTGCCCTGATGGCTCTTCTTCTTGTTGTTGCTCCTTTTGGCGCCCCGGCTGGAGCTCTCGGGTTCCTCGTTCTTGTGCTTCCCCTTGTCCTGGTCACCACCAAAGGTGGCACCAACCGCCTCCTCGCCGGCGGCATAGTTGGTGATGATGTCCATCAACTCGTTGGCAGTGGTGGGGGTGTTGTGGCCCAACTCTCGGACAAGCTCTTTTCAAGAGGTTCCAGAGAGGAAAGCCATGATGACGTCGGAGTCGGTGATGATGGGAAGCTCAGTGTGTTGTTTGGAGAAACACTAGATATAGTCATGGAGGGACTCGTTCGGCTTCTGTTTACAACTCCTGAGGTCCCAAGAGTTGCCAGGGCGCACGTAGGTCCCCTTGAAGATCCCCTTGAACACTCACCAAATCATCCCAGTCATGGATCTGTCGTGGTGGGAGATCCTCGAGCCATGATTGAGCGGTGTCCGACAGGAACAGGGGGAGTTGTCGGATGATGACTTTGTTGTCGGTGGCGCTGCCCAACTGACAAGCCAAGCGGAAGTCAGCGACCCAAAGTTCGGGTTTGGTCTCGTCGTTGTACTTGGTCAGAGTCGACGGGGGGCGGAACCAGACCGGAAGCAGGGTGTTTCGAATGGTCTTCCTGAAGACTTGAGGGCTCAGTGGCTCAGCTGATGGACTACGATCCTTGGCGCTATCGTAATGCCCGCCCCGGTGCTCGTGGTAACCTCGAGCTGCCCCGTCACCATATTTATGCCTGCGGCGCTCGTTGATGTTGTCACGGGCATCTCGGGGCTCGCGGTTGTCGATGATGCATTCTCGGACAGAGATAGCCTTGTTTCCTTGACGTGCCGGCTTGGGATGGACCGAGGCCTCCCTTTCTTGCCGGGAGGACTCCGCAGGTTGCCCCGAGGGAAGGGCGCGGTGCCTCAAGGTGGAACTCTCGGCCTGCTGCATGGCCGCAATCTCGAGGAGTCCTCGAATCTCATCACGGGCCCAACTGGCCTTAGAGGTAGATGGCTCGGGCATATTGCCGAGAAGCATGGCGGTGGCAACAACATTCTGGCTGTCTTGGTTGAAGACCGGGGGTTCGCCCTCCCGATCCTCGACGATGCGATGATTAACATTGAGAGGTCTCTCTCGAGCTCCTCCGCCACGTATGCGTGCCGCATGCTCCCGCTCGAGGGTCTGCTGAAGTAAGCGCAGGCGTTCTCGCTCTTCGTCGAGCTTGGCCTGCAGTTCTTGAATTTGAGCGAGTTGCGCTCCCTGGTCTGTTTCAAAAGGTTGGGGTCCGGCCCGTGCACCAGGGTGCGCTGCATGGGGTGGTGTGGTGTTCCCCCCTCCGGCGGCAGCCTCGACTTCCGAATCTGACGCGATGGCTCCATCAATTTGGAAGCACTCGCGGGTCGGATCGTAGCTATCGTCGGCAGAGTCAGAGTCAGGGGCAAAAAATAGTAGTACGACGGATGCATGTGAGGTCATCGATTGGTGAAGTCATAGTGGCAAGAGGTGATCGCACGGAGCTCCGTGCCAGGAGTCTCCGTAGAGTCCAGGTACTCAAAAGCTGGCGTGGATGCCACGAGGTCAAGGGCAGAATGTAGATGGTGCCCGGGGAGCTCCTCGTAAGCGCTCATGCTGGTACTTATAGAGGAAGCATATGCCTGGGCAGCCGTGTTCAGCCCATACGGGAATGCCCATGGAGGCATCGTCCTTGGTGTCAGAGTAGTCGATCCTTGATCGGGTGGAGGTGGCGCCGCGCCTGTCGGTGGGGTGATGGGATGCCCCATCGGCATCTTAACCTCAGCCAAGCTCATCCTACACAGGTCCTCAGCGAGGAAATCAGTGTCGGCATCCAGCTGAGAGGCGCCGGATCAGGGAATGCCATCACCCCCTACGAGGAGACGGTGGTGGCCGTGCTAGGCTTGCCATCGCCTGGCTGCACGGGCCCGACGAGAGCGATGGTACCGGCGTAGCGCTCCCCCTGGCTGGGAGAGCTCGTGGTCGCCGTCGGTCGGGTGTCTGGGCGGGAGGAGGACCATGTCATAGCCGTAGCCAAGGGACACGAACTCCAAGCTCCCAAACCAGATCACCGTGGCCAACGAAAGTGGACGTTTGGGGTCAGCCATCCAAAAAAATGGCGGGAAAATGATGTCAACACGCAGCGCCCCTACCTGACGCGCCAACTGTCGTTGTTCGGACCCGAGAGGTCCCTAAGCCGACGAGTGATTTTGGCTGCGTGTTCCCTAATACGGATAGTGATGCAAAGAGAATACACGGGGTTTCATTCTTGTTCAGGCAAAGAAGGCCCTACGTTCAGCGGGGCGGTATTGTATTTCCTTGCACCTAAGTGCTTGCGTAGGGGTTACAAGCTGCGAGAGAGGGAAGCGATCCCAGGTCTCAAGAAGAGGAAAGAAGAGTATATTGCTTGAGATGTTGATCTTTGGAAGCTGAGGGAGGTCTTGAGGTTTTCATCCTTCGTCCTCCGTCATCGTCTGTTGGTTGTTTTTCTCGGAGGGTCCCCTGCCTTCCCTTTTATAAGGTCAAGTGAAGGCAGAGGAGTTGGTAAAACCGTAGGGCGGTGCCTTTGGGGTGAAGGTCCGACGTGTGCCTGTGAGGGCTGCTGTAGCGATGTGCTCCAGGAATGACCGTCCATCCGTGGAGCACCATGATGGCGTCAGGGATAGGACGGTGAAAGACCCTGAGTCCTGTGGCGAGCGGACGTGCAGGCATTGTCCTCTTGTTGTCTGGTAATTAGTCGAGGCCAGGTCGAGGCATATCTGAGGGGGTCGACGGGGAATGGATAAGGCCAGGCCCCAGAAATCCCGGGATGACGGTCGTCGTTTTGTGCCTCGAGGGGCATTGATGGCGGAACAGTATCCAGCATGGTGCGTACAGTGACATGTTTTCACCGCCTATCTCGAGATGGGTAGTAAAAAAAGGGATTTGACACCGGTACTACTTCCATGCTGGCTGTGCTATAGCCACGTAGGTAGGAAGTGGTTGGCGTTTGCATTAAATGCCTTGACTTTTGTATGTGAGTAGGTGGGTGAGGAAGTGCCGGCCGGTCGACCCAAGGTCGACCGGATCGACCCATGGTCGTGCGAGTCGGAGATTTTTCCAGGGGTCGAGGCATATCGTCGAGCGGGTCTCGTGCGAGCCGAAACACAGTCGAGGGTGCCCCCTCCTTATACGTATGTGGTTTAACAAGGGTTTTGCGATGCGGATTCCTCGGGGGTTTTGGGTACCCCTGTTTTAGGTACCGACACATAGATAGACCTATATCCTTCCCTTCGTTCGAATTTTCTGAAAGGTAACTATCTCAGTTTTGTTTCTTTCATATATGAAATTTCTATAGAATCCTGGAAAAGACTTTTTTTCCATAAGAAAGAAAAATAACTTACTATCTTTGAGATCTGATACTACACCGCTGCTTAATCCCTTAGTGGATTGACTTTATTACATAAGCGGATTTCTAAATTTTGTCCCATATCGTGGTATAATGAAGCAGTTTTTTTAGTTGTATCGACCCACTCGCTCCAGTAATCAATATCATACTCTTTGGTGTATTTTGTGTGTTTTTAGCTTTCTACCATTGTGAAGTTGGAAATATTTGTATCATTTATCCATGTGCTAATCTGAAAGTTGAAAAGAAAGTTCTAGATTTTTACTTCATAGCAGTGGTAATAACATTATTTTAGCTCATGCCACTAATTCAGCTTTCAGATAATGAATTTCTTATTATTTTACTCAGCCTTCAGTTTTTCAATTCAATTGCTTCTACCGTAATTAGTGGTAAGGACCTCAGCAAATATAAGTGTATTTTATCTATTGAGAGCAGGAGCTTGCATGGAGAAATAACAAATTAGTACGGGAGGATGGTGAGAAATAACAAAATATAGTTCCGCTCTTTCTGCAGTGATTGCAAATAGCTTATAAATCAGAGATATGGCTCTGAATAGGAATGTTATTTTTATATTGTTCATGTTGTCAATTTACAACTTCTGTTGCATTGATGCCACACATAAGCCTTTTAATGTATAGTTTTCTCCTTTCTGCACTGCTATTGAGACTAACCTGTGTTTATGGAACAATCTAGTGCAGGCAAGTCAAAGAAAACTCCCTATTTTGATTGATGTTGAAAGAAAGAGGGAGGGGCTGGACGAGGTTCTCAATTTTTGCATCTTACATTGTATGCTCTGCAAAGTTTCCTCAGGTAAGCTGTTGGATTACAAAAAAGCAAGTGCATAACTGCATAGTCTTACCCAAGACACCCCAATTTACCAGCTCTCCTTGTAAACCACTTACATTTCCTATGACTGAGGCAAGAGTTTTAATCTTTATATACTTCTCATGGTGTCTGGCCTATTGTCATATTATTTGTGATGCAAAAGTGTGTTGCCTTTGTTTTACTGGATCTAGTTTAGAGTGGTAACTATAGTTGGATTAGCATAATCAAATCAGGTGGCTGGCAACAAAATTTCCTTGTGCCGGATATTTTGGACTTTTGGTACACTAAAGGCCAAACTTTGGCCTTTGGCATATGTTTAGCACTTTCAGTTCTTTGGCATCTTGTTAATTAGTCATTATATTCTTTGCACACGATCTATATTTGTAGGCTTGGACAGGAGCCTCATCAATACCTGTTGCTGTAGTATCCATACTTCCAAGGTTACCAAACATCAAATTTGTTGTTGTATCCCCGGGGGAGAAAGGTTGCTCAATGTTTGAGAGAAGTGTAACACCCCGGGTGTTATAGTTGCTAATTAATCTACCATGTCATCATAATGCATCGCAAAGCATCCATGATTAGGTCAACCTTGTATGCATTAACTAAAAAGAGTTTACCTTTCTAGATTGAATGTGCTTCTGAGTGGTGTGATCCGAACCAAAAACCCTAATTTTGAATGGCACCGCAAATACTTAGTTCATGCCCTGCGAAATTTGAGGTGTGTGACTGTGTTACACACTAGTGTCAAGTGTAGGGTATGAGCTTAAGTGCAACACATAAAATGAAGCTCCAAGTTTGAGTTTGAGTTGGAATCCAAAAACTTGTCACGAGTTTTCTGATTCGAATTTAAATTCAAATTTAGGGAAATGTTAAAAGAATTTCAAAAGCTAAATTGGTCAACCAAGAGTGGCATTTGGTCAACCATGTCATGCTTGTCCAAATGATGCCCTTGGATGATGGTTTGATCATTAAGTAATCACTAATTAAGGTAGCAACAAATTTCAATTGCAAATTCCTCCGAAAACCCTAAATTCCAAAACCCTGTTTTACCCCTTTTGAAATAATTCAAAATCAAAGCAAAATTTGGAAAAAAAGTTCAAAACCAAGTTTGTAGAACTTTTCAAGGGCTACAACTTTGGTGTTTTGAGTTTTCAAAGTTTTAGTGTAAAATGTGGAGCAATTTTGAAAATAAGCAAATTTCAGATTTGACCCTTTTTTGTCCCCAAACTTAAATTTCAAAATGGAGGCAGAATTTGAAAATGTCTTGAATATCAAAGTTGTAGGTCTTGGCTAGATGTACAACTTTGGTGTTTAGAGTTTTTGAAGTTTCAATATAAAATCCAAAGTAATTTTTAAATTACCAAATTTCCAAAAAGTGTCCCCTTTTGAATTTAAACTCAAATTTCAAAAATCCAGTTTGAATTTGAAAAAGTGTTCAATACAAAACTTGTAGATCTTGAAATTATGAAGATTTCATATCTTGGGAGTTTTTCAAGTTTCTACATGAATTTGGAAGTAATTTGAGGAAACAGTTTGATTTTCAAAATTTGGGGGGGGGGACAGCTACAGTGACGTCACCAGTCACCGCCAGCCACCGGCCGGTATGGGCGCCGGCGAGACGTCGGACGGCTTCCATGGCCTTCGCGCGCGCCAGTACCGCCAGCGCGACGACGCGTGCATTCCAGAACCAAACACCGTGGCCATGCCTATATATACGTTGAGCTCACCGTGAGTCAGTTTTCTTTCTCTGTTTTTGGTCGCCGCCGCCGCTAGCTCCGCCGCTCGCCGCTGCCGCCGTCAAGCCGCCACTGGCCACGCAACTTGCACCAGCAAGCTCGCCTCACCCTCACGCACCTCGTGGTCCAACTGCTCTAGTCTTTCTCCCGCCTAAATCGCCGCACCACCATTTCCCGTGCCCAACTCCGGCGACCGAGCCGCCTCACGTGGGCAGCACCCTCCACCACCTCCTAGCGCCTCCTTATGGCTTCACTGCGACCACTGTAAGCTACCGATGCTCCCCATGCTCTCGCTTTAGAAGCTACCGTAGTGAATCGCCGGGACACCGGTCACCGTGGCAGCCGGTCCGCCATGGCCGTCGGGAAGGGCTTCCCGGAGCTGTAGCGTAGCCATTAGGGGTTAAAACGGGTTCGTGGTGAAGCGTAGATGCCGTTGAGCAGCTTGGTTGGGTGACCGACGCCGTGATCGCCGGCCGGCCACCATGCGGGCATGGCCGGGTCGTGGGAGAGGAGAGAGCGGAGGAAGGGGATGACAGGCGGGGTCGGGATGTCAGCGAGAGAGGGAGAGGGAGAGCGGGCATGGACGCGGTTGGGCTGGCCGCTGGGCCGCGTGCGCGGTGCTAGGCTGAGTGCAGGCGAGCGAGCGATCGCGGGCGCGGATGCGAGCGGGCCGCTCGGTTGGGCCGAGCCAGGAGAGGGGAAGAGAATCGGCCCGAGTTGGAATTTTGTTTTTCTTTTTCAAAATTAGGAATAGTGCTAATATTTGTTTATTTCACTAAAAATTGTGTAGAGCTCCAAAAATCATGAAAAATTTTGTGTAAGCTTTTCAAGTTGTAAAGTAGCTAGGAAAAATATTACATGCTAAATTTGATTATTTTGTGCAGGATATTTAATTAGTTCCAATAAAGATTAAATGCAACTTCCATGAATTTTAATAATTAAATTATTAATCCAAAAATCATGAAATTTATTTTGACACTGTTTTAGGTCATGTTTAATCCATAGAAAAAGTTTAAGCTTGTTTAGATGAAGTATGATCAAATATTAATTATGCCCTAATTAATTAAATGTTAAATAAATGTTAAATTGATAACTTTAAGTGTTGTGTGCCATTTTGATTGAGTGATGTCCTTAGGTCATTAATCTTTGGTGATCTATGGCACCTTAATTTCATGTTTGAGCTCGTTAATAACTTACTTGGTAATAAAAGCTGGTATCGCCTAAATTATCGCTATTAGTTAGTAGGTTTTACTGTTTTGTGACCGTACCCGAAGGAAGGTTGCACTCAAGTCGTAAATCGTGGCATATCATCATCAAGCATCATGTTTATCATCCAGCATCATGTTAAGACATATTATATACTTGTGTAGTTCCGACTTTCGAAGAAGTTGAGGTTGTCGAGCAAGCCTCTAGAGAAGAGTTGTCGTCGGTGGGTTCCGAACCAGAAGTTGGAGTCCTCGAGTCCGAGTTAGTCGTCGCGTCAGAGCAAGGCAAGCCCCGGTGCATTTAAACCCTACCTTGAGATTTACAAATCTTTATTATTATTACTATGGTTACTGCATTAAGTAATTAGGAGTTGAGTGATAACCCAATTGATGCATTATCATCCTTGATTATTGCGATATCACCCTTGATACCCGTTTTACTGAAAATATGTAGTATGCTTCGCTATGCTTATGAGTTAAGCTTTTTAAATGAATGTTTACTTGGCCATTACGGCATACTTAATGAATATTGAAATATGAGAATGAACTTGTAAGATCGGGCGGGTGGTTTGGCCACTGCTAACTTGCATTGGGAGAGGAGTCTCAATGTATTATTTCCACCTTATCAGTTAAGGACCGTACGTTGTTGGCCCTCGCGTCATGGAGTTTTTATTAGTACTAGCCATGTACCCATGTAGAGTAAGCCTTACTTCGGCTATGCCATTACGAGAACGTCTAACCTCGCACTGGGAGTGGAGAGATGGCGAGAGTAGCGTGTACCCTCGGGGCTAGAATTGGGCCGAGTTCGAGGAGTACTATACTCTCGGGTAGCGATGGACATGTTCTGGTTTTGGGTTACTCGGGTAAGAGTTGATATATGCAAGATTCGGTTCTACATATGTCGTGTGGTTAGAAATCCCCAACTGGGTAAATGAAGCGATTCGAATCGTCGTTGCTCCATGAGAAAGGATTCTTGGCCTTGCACCAACATCGTAGTTAAGAACTGGAATTGAAAGAAAGAATGAGAAAGGTCTTGATGATAATTACTTTGTTCTAGATTAGGATCACCTAGAATTGGTTAATGAACCAACAATGGTAAAAGTAAAATATTGAAGGTAAGGACTTACTTTAGTAAGCTTTTCTGCAAAAGAAAATTTGATTCTTGAATACCCGTACCTTGATTCCCTAAAGCTAGCATGCCCTTGGAGTCTTTTTCTTAGTCGGGTCAGTCTTGTTGAGTACTCTCATACTCAGGGTTTGTTGAACCCCTTGTTGCAGGTGCGGTTCATGAACAAGTCTGCTTTGAGCCTTGTTGCATGACCGTTGTGGCTGAAGAAAGTGACGACGAGTAGACTGTGTGGCCTCTGGGCAAGGCATCTCGCTTGTGTGATGTAATGAAGTTACTACTGATACTTCCCTACTATCGGTTTGTAATAATGCTACGTAAGGTTTGAGGTTTGGAAACTGGTTTGTAAACTTAAGTTATTGTAAGACTTCCGCTACTTTACTCTGTTGAATATTTTGAATAAACTATTGTAATATTGCAATACTCCTGTGATTGGATCCTGTTCGGAGGAAAGCATGCCTTTTAAGTGATGAGGAACATAAGTACAGCTGTCAGAGGTCATTATGACGATGACGGGTACATGTGGACCATCATAATTAGGAGGTTCTGTGACAATTGGTACCATAGCATAATTACTGGAGTAATTGTAGTATTACTTTACAAAACTTCAAAGTGATTTGGATCGAACAAACTTAATATTGATATTTTGGTCCAAATTGCTTTTGCTTATCTTAATCTATTCTATATAGTTTCCTTAGCTCATATTTGAAAGCTTCGTAGTGAAGTATCATGTTATATTGCCCTATGTTACAAATGTTATTGCATGTGTTACTTAAACCTTTCTGTAGATCGTAAGTACGATGCATGCATCATGTTTAAATTAACCTGCTTAAGTTACCTTCCCTTTTAAAGTGGTTTGGGTTAAGTAAGGTTCAATCCTATTCATGCTAACCTTCAGATCCCTCCCATCTGTTCTCATCGTTCTAATTCTGTCTTGCTTTAGGATGGCACGTGTGAAGACGACTCCTCGCAAGAAAAGTGGTCCGCAAGGAGCGTCACGTCATCAGTTGGCCACCAGAGGTGATGGAGCAAGCAATAGCCGCAATCCGAACCCGGATTCGCAATCAGAGGTTGCAAGGCTTACGTCAGAGGTAGAGCGACTGAAGCGCAACATGCGTTTTTGAAAGCTGTTCCAGAACTAGTCTCTGGAAAAGGAGACAGAAGCTAGGGCTCGTGTTCGAGAGTTGGAGCTTTATGCGACACACCTGGAGCAGTACAACATAATCCTGCAGGAGGAAGTCCATAGGCTACATAATCTGATGAATCCAAATCATCAGCCCCAGGCAGTAGAAGATGATGTCGGTGCCGTGGTTGTTCCTGGTGGAGAGAACAATGAGGAAGAGGATCCGGAAGAAAATGAACCCATGATGGAAAGTGGGGATGAGGCAAGTCAAGTCACTAGTGCAAGTGCTCCAGAGAATGAGGATGGAGTGATCGTGATCAGTGATGATGATGAGGAGTGAAGTGTCAACATGGATGGTTATGTAATATAGTAGCCTTTCCTGTTTTCTAAGAACCTTAGTGGGTAGTTTCTTGCTTGCGAGCAAGTTTGTAATGAAAATAACGTAAGATAAGTTTGATGTGTGTACTAGTACTGTAGTAACTGCTTTTTAATTCAATAAAGCGATGTAAATAAACATGGTTTGTGTACAACAGATGGACGGTACTGGAACTTCTCAGGATGGAGACAATGCTCCAAATCTCCCACCGTTCCCACCTACTTTGGCAGAAGCTATTGCCGCACTGGTTAATGCCACTACCCTATGTTGGGCATTCTTAACGTCATTACCAAAAGTAGACTTAGTTTCCTAATTCTGATAACGGCGCCAAAAATGCCGAACCTATCCCTCATGCCACTTAAGCCAAGTTGTCATCCCCAGCATGACATGAGAGACGCGGTATTGAAATATGCAACTGCTCTTCTAAATAAATAATAAATAAGATCTGCAAGCGCACAGATTAATACCGATGTAGCATTTTAACCAGGAAGTATTCCAGGTATCGTTATTTATATTTTTACCACTGGGAAGGGATTACTAACATCAATGTTGATTATGGAATGGAATATAGGAATGAGTATCAATCATTGCATGTATAAGTGAGAGCATTCATCTATCTCTTGCATACATGGGTAAGTGTCACATAAAATATAGATAAAGTATGAATGGTGACAAAGATAATTAATCTGATCAGCTAGCCACATATAATAATGATAAGCATCTCAACAGATATTCTAGCAAGTCATTAGCATGGTATTAGGACGAACTACAAGGATATTTCCTAAGTTATTCTTAACTATAAAGTCTAGCATATCATAGTTAGTGCAAGTACACTTGGCAATCATTGCGAAAAAGGACTACGCCCATGCATAGTGATATTATCAAGGAAGATGAGAAACATAGCAATCACTCCCCCGTAATAATATTGCTCTGCCTGCCTTACACACGGGAGGGGGACTATATAAGAACCAACAAAGCTGTCACCATCACGGACCACCCCACGATCCGGCATATAAGGTGCAATCGCAGATAAATATGGTCTAAGCACCACGCCTACACAATATTTATCATTTACCCATGGATCCGATGGATAAACGCTATACGATCCTAAACATGTATATAATTCCAATCTAACTAAGCCAAGCGTATAACTACGATAAACTAAGAACAATATAATTGCAAACATAAACAAGTAGAGCATAGTCATAATCAATATATTGAAATAGAACAAAGTTGTATTCATAATATTGAAGAACAATGATGAACAATGAAGAACAGTAGAGGAATTACCAAGAATCCTCTTGACAGATCCGGAAACCAATCGAAGATTGACTCCTTCTAGTTCTAATCCTATGTAGCTATGCTATACTAGAGATCTAGTTGATGTGGTGGCTCTAGGGCTTGATCAGAGACTCTCCTCCTGAGATTAGGGTTTGAAGAATTGACAATGAGGGAGTGCCTCCTCCAGGGGCCAGGGGTCCTGCTTATATAGCCCCCTCAAGTGAACGTGGGCCGTCAGATCAAACCGACATTAATCACACGGTTTTCCTTGATCCCTTAGGTCGGTGGAGCATAATCCGCGAGACGGAGCCTGATTGGCTCTCAGGCCAGGGCGGGCGCCCTACGGAGCAGGGCGGGCGCCCTGCCTCCGGGCCCGTTCGGCCTCCCGTTCGATCTCGTGGCTTCTGGAGTCTTCTAGTTGATAGAAAATCGGTGAACACGCTATTTTCTCTATGTAAACCCGACGTGTGGGCCTTTCCTCCGTATTTTCTGATAACCCCCTGCAGAAACAGACAAACACCAAAACTCATGGAATTTTGTCAGATAAAACCCTAAGTCTAGGTGTTGGTTGCATTTGGATCCTTTTCTTTATTTATTTGATAACTATATTTGGTACTTAAGGACCGTCAACAAACTCCCCCAAGCTTACCTCTTGCTCGTCCCTGAGCAAGGATAGACTCATTATGGATCAGAAGTTGCTGCAACGCCTTTGAACGTTGACGGTACATATGCTTTCAAATAAGGTCTCATCCCTGAGTTAGAGTAAACTGTCAAGACTTAAAACTTACTCATTTTACCTTTCACCATGGGGCTTGCAACCGTCACCTGCATCTTGAGTGGTTAAAAGATAGAACGGTCTACTCAAACGTCATGTCTCTTATTCTTGATCAGCTATAGCTCTGGAGTTTTTGCAAATTTTTCAAATAAAACTCAGAGATTCCTTGTATGACTTTCTCGGGTCTCTCTTTTGTGGTATTTCTGGATCCTTACCAAGGCAGTAATGGTATATGCCTTCTCTCTCAAAGTATGTGGTATTTATGGTATAAGGCGTAGTGACATTGCCTTCTCTCTCACCCTACTCTAATAAGGCTTTGATATCTGGAGCTCATAGGTGGGAGATACCGTATACATACTCATAGAACATTTATTGCATAGTCAAACCATGGATCCAGAGAAACAAGTCAATAAGTCAAATCAAGATGTGCATGTGTGGTGAATGAGTGGTGTATGGTGATAACAAAAGTCTAATGCTCTTTTTGAGGGAATACATACCTTTCTTGCTTTTTAAAACTTTTGAGGGGAACGAGATGCTCTATTTTTTCTCTTTTTTTTTCTCTCAGGTGGGTATCTTGTACCCCTAATTCTACTGTCGGACACTTGTCCATTTTTACCTCTCGTCTCACTTTTTCTTTCTTCGAGGTTCCGAGCACTTGCTCCTTTTTATTTCCTCGTTTTTATTTTTTTAGAGCAATCTCCCTCTTTTGAAAATATAGCAAGTGGTAGTAGATAAAATAACTCGAGCATTGGTTCACAGGGAATAACAGGAATGGGATAATGTTTTTGGCTATTCTCTCCCGGGTCAAGAGTAGAATAATTTTGGGTGAATCTGGAGATGGAAATGAGTGGATATATGTGGATGCGTACTTCCGGAGTAGAAGCAGCATGTATGAGTGAACGTGCGAGTGAATCTTGATTTTAACCACATGACAAGTTCCTAAGGGTCTACACAGCTGGACCACACTCAAAGCCCATAAGCAGTAAGTAGTAAAAGTGCGGCTCTTAATCTAACAAGCATGTATATATGGCTGTGGTAGGAATTTAAACTCTCATCATACAAGAACTCATCATGCAACATTTTAAAGATTTTCAAAGATAAAATTCTCCAGAATCTTAGCATCTCTAGGAACAGATAAACAGCAGCTCAACCTTCCCATATCATATCCGTTAACAACTTAGACTTCAGATCAAGTTCTCTTCCCACTAGTTCAGGTTTAGAGCCAGTTTTAAATTATAACAGTTATGTCTAAACTAGAGAGAAAACAAATTTAAAAATTAGGCAGAGCAACTATTCATCATATCCATGCTAGAGTTTTATTTTCAAGATTCAGTTTAGCATAGCTACTTTATTTATTTATTAAACTAAGCAAATATATATAAACACAAAATATTTATTTGGGTTTTCATGATTATGCATCTTTTTATTTTAATAAAGCATAGGTATAAATGTAGATAAAAATACTTATCGGGATAAATGGGGGTGCTCTCCCCCAAGCTGGATCTTGACGTAATTTCTTCTGATGTAGCTAGCAGGTGCAGAGGTGTATTTGAATGTCGGCAGCACCCTGACAGCGATTAGGATGTCCTCCATCTACTAGTCTTCCTGAATTCTGTGGAGCTCAAATAGACAACAAAGCTTCATGGAACTTGATTAAGCGTTAGCATAAATATCTAGCCTTTATCATGTTTGAGCTTCCTTGATAAATGTCACTCTCTATTTTTATTTTCATTTTTATAGAACAGAAAAATATATATATTATTATTTTTTTATATTTTTTTATGCCACCACAGTGAATGTACTTATGGATTTTATGCCACTCGCATACTCACATGGGGCTTACTGTTTTTAACATTTTTTTAAGACAGAATGAACATGATTAACTGAGCAATAATTAAAGGGAAAATGATAACTACCAAGTTTACCTCTTGGCATGGCGTTCGGTGTTTTTAAGTCCTCCGAACAGGACTTCTTTTCTTCTTAGTTGTCCTGGGATTTGGGTGGCGTAGACAGTGGTTCCGGCAGCGCCTCCTCTTCTTGTGTAACTGTCTTCGCCTTCTATACCCGACTTGGTGCTTCGGCCTCCTGTTGTGTATCCTCGGGCCTTATGACCTCTCCTTCATAGTCTGCCCATACGTCTTTGATGGTTTGCCTCCTTTGGTTACGGTTACGTCGCCTTCTTCTTGTCCTGACCTGCTTAGAATCTTCAACTATATAGTTAGGGTCATTAAAGTAGCGGCGTACCTTCTCAGAGGGGAAATGAATATGGACTTCTCCGGTTCCAACGTAGATGATTGCTTTGACGGTGCCTAAGAACGGTCTTCCTAGGATGATGGGTGGATCGTACTCGTCGTCTCCCATGTCAATGATCTGAAAGTCTGTATGGACAAAATGATCGTTAATTTTAACAGGGACATCGGTTACTATACCTTCGACCTTTCGGGATGTCTGATCTGCCATCTGGAGCTGAGTGTATGTTGGTTTTAAGGGCATGGTTCCGTACAAGAGCTGATAGGTGACTGTGGCCATTATGTTGACGCCTGATCCAGTGTCGCAGAGCGCCTTCTGAAAGGAGTATCCATTGATTGAGCACTCAATGCTTGGCATACCTGGGTCGTCCTTCTTGATTAGGAACGGCGACTTGGGTCGTTAGTCTTGACCTCCTTGAACTGCAGTGACCATCTTACCTGATTTGGTCCATCCTTGGTTGTTCTTGTTCTGCTTGTTCCTCCTGTTGGTCCTCTTCCTTGGTTCATGTTGGGGTTGCTCTGGGATTTGTGTAATCTTGTTCTTGAAGGAAAACGTCTCCTTCCTCCCCTTGATGTTGAAGTTGATCTTCGCAGTGCTGGCGTAGATGACAGCTCCCGAGGTGTTCAGGAATGGCCTTCCCAGAATAACTGGTGACCTCTCATCGGACCCGGTCTCTATCACCAGGAAGTCAGCTGGAGCGTACGAGGTACCAACTCGGACACACATGTTCTTTAATATTCCTTTAGGAAAGCTTAGTGTCTGATCTGCAAGCTGCAAACACATAGTTGTTTCTGATAAAGGATATGTAAAGAATTTTTCATAGAGTACCCTGGGCATAATGTTGACGCTGGAGCCAAAGTCACAGAGTGCTTCTGGGAAGTCCACCATGCCGATGGAGATCGGGATGACGGGGCGTCCTGGATCGCCTCTCTTGACTGGCAGAAGGTCATTATGTACTCCGACAGCGGGATTACTCCAATAGTTACCTGCATCAAACATGTCTACATTATGTATGAGAGAATTGATGATCTCAATCACTTAATGATGCGAATGATGACTCAAATTCCGTATTCATTCCTTGTTAGTAAATCAACCTTCCCCGGCAACGGCGCCAAAAATGCTTGTTGGGCATTCTTAACGTCATTACCAAAAGTAGACTTAGTTTCCTAATTCTGATAACGGTGCCAAAAATGCCGAACCTATCCCTCATGCCACTTAAGCCAAGTTGTCATCCCCAGCATGACATGAGAGACGCGGTATTGAAATATGCAACTGCTCTTCTAAATAAATAATAAATAAGATCTGCAAGCGCACAGATTAATACCGATGTAGCATTTTAACCGGGAAGTATTCCAAGTATCGTTATTTATATTTTTACCACTGGGAAGGGATTACTAACATCAATGTTGATTATGGAATGGAATATAGGAATGAGTATCAATCATTGCATGTATAAGTGAGAGCATTCATCTATCTCTTGCATACAGGGGTAAGTGTCACATAAAATATAGATAAAGTATGAATGGTGACAAAGATAATTAATCTGATCAGCTAGCCACATATAATAATGATAAGCATCTCAACAGATATTCTAGCAAGTCATTAGCATGGTATTAGGACGAACTACAAGGATATTTTCTAAGTTATTCTTAACTATAAAGTCTAGCATATCATAGTTAGTGCAAGTACACTTGGCAATCATTGCGAAAAAGGACTACGCCCATGCATAGTGATATTATCAAGGAAGATGAGAAACATAGCAATCACTCCCCCGTAATAATGTTGCTCTGCCTGCCTTACACACGGGAGGGGGACTATATAAGAACCAACGAAGCTGTCACCATCGCGGACCACCCCACGATCCGGCATATAAGGTGCAATCGCAGATAAATATGGTCTAAGCACCACGCCTACACAATATTTATCATTTACCCATGGATCCGATGGATAAACGCTATATGATCCTAAACATGTATATAATTCCAATCTAACTAAGCCAAGCGTATAACTACGATAAACTAAGAACAATATAATTGCAAACATAAATAAGTAGAGCATAGTCATAATCAATATATTGAAATAGAACAAAGTTGTATTCATAATATTGAAGAACAATGATGAACAATGAAGAACAGTAGAGGAATTACCAAGAATCCTCTTGACAGATCCGGAAACCAATCGAAGATTGACTCCTTCTAGTTCTAATCCTATGTAGCTATGCTATACTAGAGATCTAGTTGATGTGGTGGCTCTAGGGCTTGATCAGAGACTCTCCTCCTGAGATTAGGGTTTGAAGAATTGAGAATGAGGGAGTGCCTCCTCCAGGGGCCAGGGGTCCTGCTTATATAGCCCCTCAAGTGAACGTGGGCCGTCGGATCAAACCGGCATTAATCACACGGTTTTCCTTGATCCCTTAGGTCGGTGGAGCATAATCCATGAGACGGAGCCTGATTGGCTCTCAGGCCAGGGTGGGCGCCCTAGGGAGCAGGGCGGGCGCCCTGCCTCTGGGCCCGTTCGGCCTCCCGTTCGATCTCGTGGCTTCTGGAGTCTTCTAGATGATAGAAAATCGTTGAACACGTTATTATCTCTATGTAAACCCGACGTGTGGGCCTTTCCTCCGTATTTTCTGATAACCCCCTGCAGAAACAGACAAACACCAAAACTCGTGGAATTCTGTCAGATAAAACCCTAAGTCTAGGTGTTGGTTGCATTTGGATCCTTTTCTTTATTTATTTGATAACTATATTTGGTACTTAAGGACCGTCAACACCCTATTGGCTTAGAATCAGAATGGAAATCAGGGTCGTCGAAGCCGTAATAATGGAGGAGAAACCACTTATGTGGATTTCACCGATACCCGTCCACCGGTGTTTTCAAAGGCCGATGAGCCGCTAGAGGCGGATGACTGGCTCCAAACCATGGAGCAAAAGTTTGAACTTCTTCAGTGCACGGAATACTAGAAACCTGTGTTTGCAGCATAGCAGCTCAGGGGTGCAGCAGGGGCGTGGTGGACGAATCTGGTCACCGCACGGCCTGCTGGCCACCGTGTCACTTGGCAAGAGTTTCGTGATGCCTTCAGAGCACACTATATCCCAGATGGTGTCATGGCCATAAAGTTAGAAGAGTTTCTCTCGCTGAAACAGGGGAACCAGACAGTTCTTCTGTATGTAGGCAAATTCAATCATCTGTCCCAGTATGCAGCTGAGTATGTGAATACTGATGCAAAGAAGAAGAGTTGTTTCATGAGAGGTTTCAGTACCAAGATCCAGGAAGCATTGGTCACATGCTATAATGCCACATATCATGAAATAGTCAATGTTGCTATCGTGTCAGAAGAGAAGTCCCGCCTTCACAAAGAGTCGAAGAAAAAGAAGCAAGTGTTGTCTAGCCTGTCAGGTGGTATTAAGAAGCGCCAGAAGTTTATCTACCACCCTCAGAACTATTTTCACCCTCCTTATCGTCCACTGCAATACCAAGCTCGGCCGCAGATGTTTATCCGTCCTGCCGCAACCCAGCAATATCCACAACAGTCGAATGCCCCTGGTATTCAAAACCCGAGTCCAATAACCCATAACTTTCCCTGCTACAATTGTGGAAAGCCAGGCCACTTCTCCAAGGACTGCCCGTATCCAAGGCAGTACACCCCAATTATCCCAGAGCTCCCATACCGCAACAACAACAGCCTCAGAGTAAGAATAACAATCTGAATGTCCAGAAGGGTAAGGGTGAGAAGAAGAAGACAGGACGTGTATTCTACACCCAAGAAGTGCAATTCCAGAGGGAGAACCTATTATGATGGGTATGTTCCTTGTTGCTAATCATCCAGCAGTACGGTTATTTGATTCTGGTGCATCGCATACATTCATAAATCGCACCTTTGTTACAAAGCATGACATTCTAATTATGGGAACGTAAGAGGATTTCTTTATTCAGTCACCCGGGGGATGACTGTGTACTAAGGAGATGGTACGTGACATACCTATAGAGTTGGGTGGGCATATATTCCCTACCTCAATGATAATATTACAGAAACAGGATATAGTTGTAATCCTGGGTATGAATTGGATGTACCAACGAGGAGCCATTATAGATGCACTGCACAGAACTATAAGGTTGAACTTGCCAGATAATAAATCTCATCTTCTTATCCAACTCCCTATTCCAAAGAGAGCAGTTGAGAGGATATGTGCCACTTCAGTACAGGAGATTTGTGATATACCGGTAGTCTGTGAATTTCCAGATGTATTTCCAGATGATCTAACTAGTTTGCCACCGGACAGAGATGTAGAGTTTGTGATTGAGTTAAAACCTGGTACTGCCCCAATATCTAGGAGAGCTTACAGAATGTCACCAAATGAATTGGCAGAACTTAAGGATCAATTGCAAGAGTTACGTGACAAAGGTTTCATCAGACCCAGTTCGTAACAGTGGGGATGTCCAGCTCTTTTTGTCAAGAAGAAGGATCAGACTTTAAGGATGTGTGTTGACTATCGGCCATTGAATGAAGTAACCATTAAGAACAAGTACCCGTTGCCTCGCATTGATCTACTCTTTGATCAGCTTGCGGGGGCAAAGGTATTTTCAAAGATCGATCTCCGATCGGGGTACTATCAAATCAAGATTCGACCTGAAGATATCCCAAAGACTGCATTCACTACCAGATATGGATTGTATGAGTATCTAGTTATATCTTTTGGTCTTACCAATGCACCAGCACATTTCATGTACCTGATGAACTCAGTTTTCATGCCGAAACTTGACAAGTTTGTGGTTATTTTTATTGATGATATTCTGGTATATTCCAAAAGTGAAGAAGAGCATGCTGAGCACCTCAGAGTTGTTCTGACTCGTCTGAGAGATCATCAACTGTATGCCAAGTTTAGTAAATGTGAGTTTTGGTTAAGAGAAGTACAATTCTTAGGACATATGTTGTCTGCCAAAGGAGTAGCAGTAGATCCTGGTAAAGTGAAAGATATTCTGAATTGGAAACCACCAATCTCAATTCATGAAGTCCGAAGTTTTCTAGGGATGGCGGGTTATTACCGTCGATTCATACCTGACATTTCAAAGGTAGCCAAGCCAATCACGGAATTTTTAAAGAATCAAACTAAGTTCATCTGGTCTCCAGAATGTGAGAAGGCTTTTAGAATTCTAAAGAAGTCATTGACAACTGCTCCAGTCTTAACACAACCAGATATAGAAAAGTCATTTGATGTTTACTGTGATGCCTCAGGTATTGGCCTTGGTTGTGTATTGATGCAAGAAGGCGGAGTCATTGCTTATGCCTCGAGACAATTGAAGCGTCACGAAGAGCATTATCCAACTCATGATCTTGAATTAGCAGCTGTAGTTCATGCATTGAAAATCTGGCGTCATTACTTGTTGGGTAATACTTGTCACATGTATACGGATCACAAGAGCTTGAAGTATATCTTTACTCAGTCAGAGCTGAATATGAGGTAAAGAAGGTGGCTTGAGTTAATAAAGGATTATGATTTAGAAGTGCACTATCACCCTGGAAAAGCAAATATTGTTGCTGATGCACTCAGTAGAAAGAATCATTGCAATTGTATGACTGTGAAGCCAATGGATTACAGTTTGTGTTATAAGTTGGAAAAGTTGAATATTGAAATAGTCCAACAAGGTCAGTTAACCAATGTTACTGTGGAATCAACAATCAAAGATCAGATTGTATCTGCTCAGAGAAAGAATCTCGGTATAGCTCACATCAAAGAAAAAGTTAGAACAGGTCAACAAACAGATTTCAGTATTGATGATACAGATGTGTTGTGGTTCAAGAACCGGCTTGTGGTCCCAAAGATTCTAGAGTTACGTCAGCTCATTCTTGATGAAGCACATAGTACAAGGTTTTCTATTCATCCAGGGAGTAATAAGATGTATCAGGATTTGAAACAAAGATTCTGGTGGACTAAAATAAAAATTGAGATTGCTAAGTATGTTGCCAGATGTGATACTTGTCGTAGAGTGAAGGTTGAACATTTGAAGTCGGCAAGAATGTTACAACCCTTGCCCATTCCATCTTGGAAGTGGGAAGATATCAGTATGGATTTCATTACTAGTTTACCCAAGACCTCAAGAGGCTTTGATTCAATTTGGGTCATTGTGGATCGCTTGACTAAATCAGCTCACTTTGTACCTGTGAAGATTGACTATAGAGCATCTAGATATGCAGAAATATATGTTGCCCGGATTATGAGTTTGCATGGAATACCCAAAACAATTGTTACCGACAGGGGTACTCTGTTTGTTTCACAATTCTGGAAACAATTTCAAAAGTCACTAGTACTAAATTTCTTTACAGCACAGCCTATCATTCACAAACTGGGGGACAGACTGAAAGAGTAAATCAAATTCTAGAAGATATGTTAAGATCTTGTGCTCTTACCTATCAAGATCAATGGGATGAATGTTTACCATTAGCAGAATTCTCATACAATAATAGTTATCAAGAGAGTATCAAAATGGCACCGTTTGAAGCATTGTATGGCCGTAGATGCAGAACTCCATTGAACTGGTCAGAACCAGGAGAAAGATGGTTTTATGGAGTTGATCTGGTGAAGAAAACAGAAGAAAAGGTCAGGCAGATATAGAAGAGTTTAAAGGTTGCTCAGTCTCGACAGAAGAGTTATGCTGACAAAAGGCGTAGACCCTTGATGTTTAAAGTGGGAGATTATGTTTATCTGAAAGTGTCACCCATGAAAGGAGTTACTCGATTTGGAGTCAAGGGCAAGCTCACACCACGGTATATTGGACCATTCCAAATCATTGAAAAATGTGGAAAGGTGCCATATAGATTAAAGTTGCATGAACAACTGTCAGCCGTGCATAATGTATTTCATGTATCACAAATGAAGAAGTGTCTTCAAGTACCTGATCAAGTTGTTGATGTTGATGGAGTTGAACTTGAGCCGGATTTGACATATTCTGAATATCCTGTCCGAGTTTTGGATCGAAAGGATCGTGTTACCCGAAGTAGAAGAATCAAATGGTACAAGATACAATGGGATCAACATTCGGAAGAAGAAGCCACATGGGAATCAGAAGATTATCTATTGGAGAATTTCCCTGAGTTCTTTGCTTCTATCTAGGTTGCAATTTCTTCTTTAAACTGTAACCTGTCTTTTTCAAATTTTGTAATGTCGAAAACCTCCTACCTGTTTTGTAGACATGTCTTGGACGTGTTTGCTTGACACGTTTCCTTTTCCATTACTTAACTCAAGGCTTTAAATCTCGGGATGAGATTTCTTTAAGGGGGAAGGGCTGTAACACCCTGGGTGTTATAGTTGCTAATTAATCTGCCATGTCATCATAATGCATCGCAAAGCATCCATGATTAGGTCAACCTTGTATGCATTAACTAAAAAGAGTTTACCTTTCTAGATTGAATGTGCTTCTCAGTGGTGTGATCCGAACCAAAAACCCTAATTTCGAATGGCACCGCAAATACTTAGTTCATGCCCTGTGAAATTTGAGGTGTGTGACTGTGTTACACACTAGTGTCAAGTGTAGGGTATGAGCTTAAGTGCAACACATAAAATGAGGCTCCAAGTTTGAGTTTGAGTTGGAATCCAAAAACTTGTCACGAGTTTTCCGATTCGAATTTAAATTCAAATTTGGGGAAATGTTAAAAGAATTTCAAAAGCTAAATTGGTCAACCAAGAGTGCTATTTGGTCAACCATGTCATGCTTGTCCAAATTATGCCCTTGGATGATGGTTTGATCATTAAGTAATCACTAATTAAGGTAGCAACAAATTTCAATTGCAAATTCCTCCAAAAACCCTAAATTCCAAAACCCTGTTTTACCCCTTTTGAAATAATTCAAAATCTAAGCAAAATTTGGAAAAAAGTTCAAGACCAAGTTTGTAGAACTTTTCAAGGGCTACAACTTTGGTGTTTTGAGTTTTCAAAGTTTTAGTGTAAAATGTGGAGCAATTTTGAAAATAAGAAAATTTCAGATTTGACCCTTTTTTGTCCCCAAACTTAAATTTCAAAATGCAGGCAGAATTTGAAAATGTCTTGAATATCAAAGTTGTAGGTCTTGGCTAGATGTACAACTTTGGTGTTTAGAGTTTTTGAAGTTTCAATATAAAATCCAAAGTAATTTTTAAATTACCAAATTTCCAAAAAGTGTCCCCTTTTGAATTTAAACTCAAATTTCAAAAATCCAGTTCGAATTTGAAAAAGTGTTCAATACAAAACTTGTAGAGCTTGAAATTCTGAAGATTTCATATCTTGGGAGTTTTTTAAGTTTCTACATGAATTTGGAAGTAATTTGAGGAAATAGTTTGATTTTCAAAATTTGGGGGGGACAGCTACAGTGACGTCACCAATCACTGCCAACCACCGGCCGGCATGGGCACCGGCGAGACGCCGGACGGCTTCCACGGCCTTCACGCGCACCAGTACCGCCAGCGCGATGACGCGCGCATTCCAGAACCAAACGCCGTGGCCATGCCTATATATACGTCGAGCTCACCGTGAGTCAGTTTTCTTTCTCTGTTTTTGGTCGCCGCCGCCGCTAGCTCCGCCGCTCACCGCTGCCGCCGTCAAGCCGCCACTAGCCACGCAACTCGCACCAGCAAGCTCGCCACACCCTCGTGCACCTCGTGGTCCAACTGCTCTAGTCTTTCTCCCACCTAAATCGCCGCACCACCGTTTCCCATGTCCAACTCCGGCGACCGAGCCGCCTCACGTGGCCAGCACCCTCCACCGCCTCCCAGCGCCTCCTTGTGGCTTCACTGCGACCGCTATAAGCTACTGATGCTTCCTGTGCTCTCGCTTTAGATGCTACCATAGTGAATCACCGGGATGCCGGTCACCGTGGCAGCCGGTCCGCCATGGCCGTCGGGAAGGGCTTCCTGGAGCTGTAGCGTAGCCATTAGGGGTTAAAACGAGTTCGTGGTGAAGCGTAGATGCCATTGAGCAGCTTGGTTGGGCGACCGATGCCGTGATCGCCGGCCGGCCACCGTGCGGGCATGGCCGGGTCACGGGAGAGAAGGAGAGAGCGGAGGAAGGGGATGACAGGCGGGGTCAGGCTGTCAGCGAGAGAGGGAGAGGAACAGCGAGCGCAGACGCGGCTGGGCTAGCCGCTGGGCCGCGTGCGTGGTGCTCGGCCGAGCACAGGTGAGCGAGCGATCGTGGGCGCGGACGCGACCGGGCCGCTCGGTTGGGCCGAGCCAGGAGAGGGGAAGAGAATCGGCCCGAGTTGGAATTTTGTTTTTCTTTTTCAAAATTGGGAATAGTGTTGATATTTGTTTATTTCACTAAAAAATTGTATAGAGCTCCAAAAATCATGAAAAATTTTGTGTAAGCTTTTCAAGGTGTAAACTACCTAGGAAAAATATTACATGCTAAATTTGTTTATTTTATGCAGGATATTTAATTAGTTCCAATAAAGATTAAATGCAACTTCCATGAATTTTAATAATTAAATTATTAATCCAAAAATCATGAAATTTATTTTGACACTATTTTAGGTCATGTTTAATCCATAGAAAAAGTTTAAGCTTGTTTAGATGAAGTATGATCAAATATTAATTATGCCCTAATTAATTAAATGTTAAATAAATGTTAAATTGATAACTTTAAGTGTTGTGTGCCCTTTTGATTGAGTGATGTCCTTAGGTCACTAATCTTTGGTGATCTTTGGCACCTTAATTTCATGTTTGAGCTCGTTAGTAACTTACATGGTAATAAAAGCTGGTATCGCCTAAATTATCGCTATTAGTTAGTAGGTTTTACTGTTTTACGACCGTACCCGAAGGAAAGTTGTACTCAAGTCGTAAAACATGGCATATCATCATCAAGCATCATGTTTATCATCGAGCATCATGTTAAGACATATTATATACTCGTGTAGTTCCCGCTTTTGAAGAAGTTGAGGTTGCCAAGCAAGCCTCTGGAGAAGAGTTGTCGTCGGTGGGTTCCGGACCAGAAGTTGGAGTCCTCGAGTCCGAGTCAGTCGTCGCGTCAAAGCAAGGCAAGCCCTGGTGCATTTAAACCCTACCTTGAGATTTATAAATCTTTATTATTATTACTATGGTTACTGCATTAAGTAAATAGGAGTTGAGTGATAACCCAATTGATGCATTATCATCCTTGATTATTGCGATATCACCCTTGATACCTGTTTTACTGAAAATATGTAGTATGCTTCGCTATGCTTATGAGTTAAGCTTTTTAAATAAATGTTTACTTGGCCATGACGGCATACTTAATGAATATTGAAATATGAGAATGAACTTGTAAGACCGGGCGGGTGGTTTGGCCACTGCTAACTTGCATTGGGAGAGGAGAATCAATGTATTGTTTCCGCCTTATCAGTTAAGGACCGTACGTTGTTGGCCCTCGCGTCATGGAGTTACTAGCCATGTACCCATGTCGGGTAAGCCTTACTTCGGCTATTCCATTATGAGAACGTCTAACCTCGCACTGGGAGTGGAGAGATGGCGAGAGTAGCATGTACCCTCGGGGCTAGAATTGGGCCGGGTTCGAGGAGTACTGTGCTCTCGGGTAGCGATTGACATGTTCTGGTTTTGGGTTATTTGGGTAAGAGTTGATATATGCAAGGTTCGGTTCTACATATGTCGTGTGGTTAGGAATCCCCAGCTAGGTAAATGAAGCGGTTCAAATCGTCGTTGCTCCACGAGAAAGGAGTCTTGGCCTTGCACCAACATCATAGTTAAGAACTGGAATTGAAAGAATGAATGAGAAAGGTCTTGATGATAATTACTTTGATCTAGATTAGGATCACCTAGAATTGGTTAATGAACCATCAATGGTAAAAGTAAAATATTGAAGGTAAGGACTTACTTTAGTAAGCTTTTCTGCAAAAGAAAATTTGATTCTTGAATACCCGTACCTTGATTCCCTAAAGCTAGCATGTCCTTGGAGTCTTTTTCTTAGTCGGGTAAGTCTTGTTGAGTACTCTTGTACTCAGGGTTTGTTGAACCCCTTGTTGCAGGTGCAGTTCATGAACAAGTCTGCTTTGAGCCTTGTTGCATGACCATTGTGGCTGAAGAAAGTGACGATGAGTAGACTGTGTGGCCTCTGGGCAAGGCATCTCGCTTGTGTGATGTAATAAAGTTACTATTGATACTTCCCTACTATCGGTTTGTAATAATGCTACGTAAGGTTTGAGGTTTGGAAACTGGTTTGTAAACTTAAGTTATTGTAAGACTTCCGCTACTTTACTCTGTTGAATATTTTGAATAAACTGTTGTAATATTGCAATACTCCTGTGATTGGATCTTGTTCGGAGGAAAGCAGACCTTTTAAGTTATGAGGAACATAAGTACGGCTGTCAGAGGTCATTATGACGATGACGGGTACATGTGGGCCATCATAATTAGGAGGTTCTGTGACAAGAAGCATGACAGCTTCGTTTACCGTAGCTCTATGTGTTAATGTAAGCTAAGTACTTGAGATAAGACATAGGTACTTAATGTCTGTTTTGTCAGACCAGTTGGGTGTTTGTTAAAGATCGGAAAATTCCGAACTTGTCTTTCCTTCATATTGAGTGTTTGTGATTGTCAAGTCAATTTGCTTATGAAAATTCTTGATACAGTGAGTGTTTGTGTTTGTGTTTGTTAAGATATTTTCGAATTTGAATCCATTGCTTTGTAAACTTACCTGTTATCAGTCTTGCAGCAGCTCTGAACCTGCATGCTACCACTAATGGGAGTAGGAGGCTAAGGGCAGTGCCGACATTTTTGAAGGCGTTAGGAAGAGCATCGGCTAGTGAGTAAAGTGCCACCTGAATTCTTAGGATTCGAGTTTATGTCATTCTGCCCATATTTTAATGAATAGAGTTGCAGTGTGGTGTATGTTTCCGTCATTTTGCAACTATTTTGGGATGAGGTTTAAATTTCTTCTTATTTTGGGATGCGGCTTACCAGCGTGGCCACGACAGCGTAATTAGTTTAGGCCGTCCGATTTCATTCTCTGTTAATATTGGGGCACTATACCGTCATTCTGCAGCTTAAATACTATATCTGTTCGCAGGTGGTTCAGGCACAGGGCGTAGAAGCAAAACTGAAACAAAATAGGAGCTAGCAAGAAAAAATATATGTAAGGTGCTTGCTCGAGCCCCATGACCTGATGAACTGATGTTTTTTTAATCATCTTAGTACTGCTTGTTGCTTGTGGTATATTTCAGGGCAATATTTTAATATATGCAATTTGAGGAGTGTTGTTACCAAATTAGTCTCATGAGAAGAAAAAAAATAATTTTTTTTCTTACTTGAGATGGCTGATGAAGAAAGACAAACTCCCATATTTCGTGGAAGTCATGTGAAAACTCCTTGGAATAAATACACTTTAGCTTAGATGCTTATGAAATTCTTGATACATTGAGTGTGTTTGTTAAGATCTTTTTGAATTTGAATCCATTGCTTTGCAAACCTACCTGTTCTCAGTCTTGCAGCAGCTCTGAACCTGCATGCTACCACTAATGGTTTTCACCTTATAAATGAAAATGTGCACCTTGGAAATAGAAGCATCGAACTAGAATTACCATATTTTTTATGCCATATGAATCCCAAATGCTAGTGTGTATTTGCCTGAATCAGTGTTCTCTCACGGTCAGTTGTATGTTGCGCTATCTAGAGCCACTGCCAGACCGAACATCAGGATCCTTGCCGTCTCACCCAATGATAAGAAGGATAAGAAAAAAAGACCAAAATAAATGATACATACACGAAAAATATTATCTATAAGGAGGTCCTAGCTCTACGAAAAGGTATTGTCTTATGTTTTGTAAAAGTATTATATTTCTTACAATTTGTGTCCTTTATTAATGACTTGTATTTTAGGTAATACAGGAAGTATGAAAACAAGAGAGATAAGTAGTGTATGACTTGTTGACATGTTATTGATTAGATGTACAAATGATATATAATTTAAAACCTGTTGATTATAGTATTTCTAATATGTCTTTTTTTCTCGTATGGTTAATATTATACGTATAAAAAGTTGTTAGTGAGTGAGTGACGTTGGTTGCCATTAAAATGAAAATAGTGTACGCTAAAAATAGTGATCTCAATGATTTATCTTTGATTAACTTAGATGTTGATCATGACATGAAAATTTTTTGGTTCCCATAGGCACGCACGAGCACTCTAGTAATAAAAAAGAAAAATAACCAATCGACGGGGCCGGCGATGTCCGTCTGCGTCTATGCATCCACCGCCCTCGTCCTCAGTCTCACACTGCCCTCTCTCTGATCTAGTCACCTAGCCTAGAGCACAGTGCCACTCCCTTGCCCTCCCGCTACGCCCGCGCCCACCACTAGGGGTTGCAGGGGCGCTCGTGAGGGCAGTCCCAATGGTGCATTGATGATGGTTTCTATCCTCATTAAATGACTTGCCATGTAGGCAAAATGCTGACATGGCAACGTAATTAATGAAGAAAGAGAGCAAAAATCATAGAAATGGTTTCTTCATAAAGAAATCAGGTCTACTCTTGACCCAATGCACCAAGAAACCATGAAATCATCATTGGGGAGAAACCACCAGTTTCTATGGAGCTCGTGTCGCACTCCCATTGGAGGAAGAAGATAGAGTTGGGAGGAGAAAGAGAAAATAATTATTACTCATAGAAACTATGGGTTGGAAAGCAGTACTTTTTGGTGCGGTATCCTATGTTATAGAAACTACTAGTTTCTTTCATTGGGACTGCCCTGAGAAGCAATGTTGTTTCTTAGAATCAACGAATTTATTATGGCATGATTCTAATTAACCCATTAGAAAAACTCAAGAAGATTTAAAAATACATATTCAAAACCTAGATGATGAGAGACTTTTGGGCAATAAGTTGTATGTGTCAATCGTAGTCATCTCGATTTATCTTGGAATTTATATTTAAGTGTATATAGTAGAGAGACCCTAACCTAAATGTAACTCAGCTGATTAACCTTCCTACAGTGAAACCTATTAGCCGGAGCTCCTATCTCTAAATCAACATAATTGTATATTATTATTTTGATGATGGCACTATTAACAATGAGGTAACTATAATGAATTGGTGGAATAGTTATTTTCGTCCCCGGCTATTGCTCTTTTGGACTCGGTTTGATCCTATAATAACTATTAAATTGACCATTTTAGTCCTTAAACTCTATTGTAGGACTACCATAACTACTAAAGTATAATTTAGTCCCTAAACTTTTCTTTTCGGCTCAACATTATCCTTGTCCTACGTGGAACACCAAAATGTCGTACCTGTTAACTCCAGGACCATCCATCATTTGAGATGAATAGTCATCGTTACCTAGGTACTAGTTTTCTTGGTATTGTCCCTAGCTCAAATCGAGCGGCACACTTTTGACATTTATATCCATATTTTAAAATGATCATAATATAGATCCAAATATCCTCGAATATGAATAATTGTATGTTCAGATCCCATATCATACTGTCAGTTACAATCTTATTTTTCATTCCAACAACTTAATATTATTTTTATCTTATGAATAAAAACATATTATTTTCATTCACAATCAGTTATTAGTCTAGAAATAGGTAAGGAAAAATTGTAGATCTATTGTTGTTCTTATCAATCAATGTGGTCTCAAGGTACTAAATAGTGTTTATAGTAATTGTAGTTACTCCCACAAAAGCAATATTAATATAGCCGGTTTGGCACAACTCTAGCTTTGAGATCTACGAGGGATCTATAGTTCGTAGACTAAATCAAAGTGTTCTAAATATTTTCATTTAATCTAATATATAAATGAAATTAGTCATGTAAATGCACTTAACAGCCTGCAACGGTAGATCCAAGATTTCCTAGAGCTACTGGTGACCAGTACTAGAAAATCCAAATATTTCTTGTAGCCTACCAAGCGGGTCCATATAAATGTTAAAATTACAATGTAATATTTAAAATAACACATTAGAATGATTTTTGGCTGCTAAAGAGGCTTAAGACGTCCACTAATGATGTTTTCACCCAATTATTATTTTTTCTCTAATATCGTGGGCGGTGCTGGAGCTTAGTAGGTACGATGGTGCATCGTTCCACTAGGACGATAGATGAAGTTGAGCTCAAAAGAAAAGATTAGGGATGGAAACACTTTGATAGTTCGTGAATAAAACTGAGTACCAAAATGCAAGGTTCAAGGATTAAAATGGTCACTTTGATAGTCCTACGCCGAATTTGAGCCTAAGAGTAAACTTTAAGGATTGAAATGGTCATTTTTAAAGTTTAAGGGCTAAATTGAGTTTCATGTGGTAGTTGAGGGACTAAAATGACTATTTTGCTTAATGGATTTGTTAATCTTAAAGGCCTATTTTTTTAACATCACTCCTTAGTCTTTATTCATTAATGTTTGATCCAGCTGAATCGCGAACCACCAAGCCATTTACAAAACTAGGGAGGGGATCAAACCATGTGGCAGACCCAGCTAACTCGTGAGCACATTTATTAGATGATCTAGGAACATGTAAAACTTAAGGGCCTATTTGATACTAGCCCATCAAACAGAGAGCCTCTTAGTGAGGCCAGTATATATAAGACTAAAATAAACTCGTTTTCAGTAATCACCGTCGTCTAACGGATTGATTTACATGGTGTCCCCACGCGATGGATGATGCAAGGATGCGTGTTTCACATGGTGTCATCACTCCCCACGCGCCTGTTCCCTCCCCTGTCGGTCGTTCGCCGCGTGGCAGTGGGGCACTGGCGCGCTATACCTACCACGACTGTCTTGGTTTGACCAGATGAAACGATCCTGCATTCCGCGAAGGGAATGCCACAGATTCAACGTGTAATAGATGAACAAGTTCATGCCATTACCCAAATCTCAGTCGAATAACAGAGTCATACACGAATATCAGAGTACAAATAGAAGGTTTACATTGATTATTATCATCGCCACGCAGGGCGGAACATGCTCACACACAGCATCCGGAACAGCTTCTCGAAGATAGCAGCGGAAACTAGGACTTCTCGCACCAAGCTTGAGCGCAGGGCGAACCCCTTACTCCTCCCAGTCGTCCTCCTCGTCGAACTCGGGCTCCGAGCCTGCCAAAAATCTATCAGTACACTTGGTACTGGCCACGCATCGCCCACCCTATGATGCATTTGCTTTGTGGAACTGGATGCAATTGGGGGTTGAGAAGAGAAACCTATCTTTGGCTGTGGTTTCCTATGCGAGTAATCAATATTTTAAAAGTTCAACAAATTTTTAACCCCAGTCATTCACACACGGTGTCCCATCCCAACACACATCTCCACATCACATCCCAGCTCACCCTCTTATCGACATGGACAACTCCCTCTCGTCCATGTCTCAACGGCCAAGGCCGGATTACACACTGAAACCCAGGGAAGGTAGAAAGACTCCTCTCACTAGTCAAGTGAAGCTGTACTTAGGAAAGGTCCATAGCCGACAAGTCGGCATATGTATCGATCGATCAACCAGAAACTCTGCAGAGGTTTACACATCCCACAAGATAGCCATCCTTGACGATGCATCGTCTAAGCTGATTCCGGGCCGCCTTCCGACTAGAAACGGTACCACCCTATCACTCAGAACTGGGGCCATGTCGGAGTACCACCGACATGCTGAGACTGTGAGACGTAGTACTTGGCCCCTGGGTACTACGCTGTCTTAGGAGGGTGTGGGTCCTCGTGCCCATACCTCCCTACACTATCCGCTTACCTCCCAATAGTAGTGGCACCGCGCTAGCGAGTCGAACGTCCGTCTCCTCCCCACAGAAGCGAGTGGGTGTGCAAGGATTCCTAAGACCCGGTCCACCGACGTAATAGTCCTTAGGGTGACTAAGCAGGATATCTTCACAAGGGGAAACCGTTTTCCGCTCAACGGATAACCCGGCACCCCGTGCCATCACAGCACCTCCCATCCCGGGGCTTCATCCCACGAAGACACTCCACCCCGGGACCTCTCCCTGTCACATGTACCCGCCACAGGCACTACACATGGCGAACGCCCAGGTAGCATCCTCCGGCAAGACTTGTCCTCACGACTCGTCGTGGATCCTGCTCGGTCGACTCGACCCTCACCTCACGCACCTGAGACTCACGCCAAGATCTCCCCAAGTTCATTACCCGGTTATTAGCAAGTTTACGGCACCTCGTGCCTTATCTCAACGCCTCTCACTCACCAGCATCACATCACAGATATAATGCGAGTAAGAGTAAAGCAAAAATAGCAAGCGAAAGCAGTGTCTAGCCTATCAGCAGGGTGAGCAGGTGTGAGGTTGCAACAAGGTAAGTGGCTCAAAAAGCAGTAAACTACCATGCATCCTAACAGTTGTAATTATTGCAATAAGTAAAGCACTAGCATTTCCAGGTATTTGCAATGCGTAATAGGTTCTACGAATGGGTGGGGCGTGGCACCTGGCAGGTCGTCACCCAAGTCGTCGGTGTAGTCGGGGTCGAACTCCTCAGTCGGTGGCTCCTCCGGGTCTGTTAAACGTAACATATAGCCGTGTTAGCGGCTCATAAAGAGATGCACAAAGAAGCAACTGAAAATCAAAAGATCCAAATACACTCAAGCATAGGCCTACGACGTAGAGCTCTTTTTTAGAAAAATTTGGACTCTGGTTTGGCATTTTTCTGAGCTACGGTTAATTAGTTATGAATTTTTGAAGGTTAAAAATAATTTCTGAAAATAAAAACAGGGAGATTAATCTGGAGGTGACACGTGGCGGCCTGTGATAGGTTGCAGTGCACAGTGAGTCCGACAGGCGGGACCCAGGTCAATGGTCAACGTTGACCGGTCAACGGTCAATGCTGACTGGGCCTGGATCGGGTCTGGATGGGCTGGTACAGGGCCTAGACATGGGCCGGGTTGGGCCGCCCGGCCCGGACACGTGTCATCGTGCGGTGCCGCCACGTCGCCCTAGTGGAGTTAAGACCGGCCCGGCAACGTGTGGGCTCGGCTCACGGTGGACCGGTGGTGTCGGTCCATGAACCGCCGCGTGGTCCTCGGTGGAACAAGTCCAGCTCGTTCCCCCTCTTCTCACGGCTCGCGGTGGACTAGGCCTAGCGAGAACCTCCTCCCTACTCTCCCTCAACCTCCTCTGCTCTCCGGCGGCAAATCCCGCCGGCGACGAGCCTGCTCGGCTGCGTGGTTCGGTGGTCCAGCGGGGTATCAAAGGGGCTCTACGGCCTTGCCAGGGCACGGCGAACCCGACGGCGAGTGGGAGGTGGCGGCCTGGGCTCTCACGCGACCGGCGTGCACACGGTGGTGCGGCTCCCTCGGCGGCAGTGCGGCTCCAACCGGTCCTCGGAGCTCCTCCTCCCCTATCTTCGCGAGCACGGTACGTTCCGGGTCAAGGCGAACGCGCGGTGATGACTACCCAAATCCCACCGTCCCCGTCTAGCGGGAACGGCCCCGCCTCCGTGAGCCACGGCCATGGCGGGCGCGCCCGTCATGCGCGCGGTGAACGGCGTTCCCGTGCTCTTGGCACGCTGGAACGGCTCCCTGGGCACGAGCGTGTGTGTGCGGCTACGAGCAGGGCGTGAAAGGAGAAGAAAAGGGGCGATCTTGGCCACCCCTGGCGAGAGTATGGCGAGGCGGCGGCACCCGAGCGCCCACGGCGAGGAACGGAGGTGCAGAGGGAGAGAGTCGATCGGTGGGACTCACTGTGGGCTCGTTGGGGCTAGGATGGCGAGGCAGCGGTGAGTCGAGGCCGTGGCGAGTCGATGCCGAGCAGGGAGGGCCGCACCGTCGTGGTAGTCGTTCGAGGCGGCGCTCCAAGCTCCGCGGCGGCGGCTCCGGTGCCTCCGGCGCTCCGCACGGTTCCGGCCTTCCCCTCCTTCCCTCTTTCCCCTTCTTCCCGGTGCAAGGCGTGCGGTGCGGCCACGAAGTGGCGGCGTGGTGGAGAGAGGGCTAGGGCTCCTGGAGCTTCTCTTTTATAGCCAAGCCGCTCCCATGGCGGCAGCGGACGGTGGGGAGCAGTGGAAGGCCACGTGTAGGGCGATTAGCGCCCTTGAGCTAGGGTTCTATGTCCTTTGGCACGGTGTGGCGACGGCGGTTGGCGCAATTTCGAATTCGGCCGGTCAAAAGTGGGCGGCCATGGCGTCACCGGCAGCGGGCCATAGCGGGCGACGTCACGCGCGGCGCGGTTCGCCTAGGGAGGGGCAGTGCGGGGTGCTCCGGATCGTTGACGTGGCGACGACCCAAGCGTCCGCTCCCGCGTGCTCGGGATCGGGCGGCAAGGAGCACGGCCTCCCCCTCGGATTCCCCCGCCGGCTCTGCTCTCGGTCAGGGAAGAAGAACAGAGGAGAGAAAAGGGGAAAGGTGGGGGATGACACGTAGGTCCCAGGTGTCAGCGACGAACGGCTTGGAGACGGGCCGCGCGCGCTGGGCCGGCCTGCTGGGCCAAGCTGGCGAGGCCATCCGGCCGAGCAAGCCTGCTGCTTGGTGGGCTGCTGGCCCGCTGTGCCGAGCGGACCGAGAGTCAGGCCGGCGGACGGGGCCGGGCCTGGTTGGGCTGCTGGGCCAGAATTGGCCTTTTCCTCCCTCCCATTTATTCCTTGCAGTTACTCTATTTCCCAAAATACATTCCGCGAAAGGGTGTGCTCCAGGATAGATTAGGGTTTCATTAATGTAGGTACTTAGGTTAGGCTAAGTAATAATTCACAATTAAATAATTGGTCGAGTTGGTTTATTTAGAGGGGTTGTAGATTTTATTTAGCAATACAAAAGAGCGAATAAAATCCAACTCACACCTATGATTTAATGGAATGCAAGTGCTCAACTACAAGTAGGTGCTACTTGTGCAACTATATGGTTGTCTTTCCTATATGACAGTCACCAATCATGGGTCTGTTGCGAAAAAAAAAATTTTAGATGCGATTTTTGGGTTTCAGAAAAACCGGGATGTTACAGACTCCCCCCCCCCCCTCATTGGAATCTCGTCCCGAGATTTGAAACGTGACATACCTTTTGAACAAGTAGGGGTAACGGATCCGTAACTCTGACTCTTTCTCCCATGTTGCCTCTCTCTCAGTGTGATTGCTCCACAAAACTTTGCACATTGGTATCGTAGTGCTGCGGGTGTCCTTGGTGGCTCTGTCAAGAATATGAACTGGGTACTCTCGGTACTCAAGCGTATCCTGAATATCCAGCGCGTCTGTGTGAACCTGTTCCTCTGGTAACTTCAGACACTTGCGGAGCTGTGACACATGGAACACGGGATGTATACCTGCTAGATCCTCGGGCAACTCGAGCTTGTACGCTAGCTTCCCAATTCTTTTGCAGATACGGTAGGGGCCAACGTAACGCGGGGCTAGCTTCCCTTTCACATGGAACCGGAAGGTGCCGCGGAGAGGCGAGACCTTGAGATAGACATGGTCTCCTACCTGGAACTCGAGGTCTCTCCGACGGTTATCTGCATAGCTCTTTTGTCGGCTTTGGGCAAATCTCAAATTTTCTCTCACTTGAGCTACCCCCTCCTCGGCCTCCTTGATCTTAGCAGGGCCAAAGAACAAACGCTCACCCACCTCGGACCACATCAACGGAGTTCTGCATTTTCTCCCGTACAGGGCCTCAAATGGTGACATCTGCAGACTAGCCTGATGACTGTTGTTGTACGAGAACTCTGCATGCGGTAAGCTTTTCTCCCAATCTGACCCATACTTTAGTATGCAAGCTCGTAGAATGTCCTCGAGAATCTGATTCACTCTCTCTGTTTGCCCATCTGTCTGAGGGTGGTAAGCGGTGCTATAGTCAAGGCGAGTGCCAATCGACTTGTGCAAACTCTGCCAGAATCTAGACGTCCACTGTGTCCCTCTATCGGATATGATGCTAACAGGCGCTCCATGTAGTCGAAGGACGTGCTCAATATAGAGATCTACCAACTTCTCTACACGGTAGTCAATCCTGACGGGTACAAAGTGAGCTACCTTGGTCAACTTGTCCACTATAACCCAAATGGAGTCGTGCCCTTTCGGGGATCGAGGCAATCCCACGATAAAATCCATAGATATGCATTCCCACTTCCACACGGGTACATCTAGTGGCTTCAACAAACCAGTTGGTCTCTGATGTTCAGCCTTAACCCTGTTACATATATCACATCTGGCTACATGACCTGCGATATCCTTCTTCATGTCCTTCCACCAGAACATTTTCCTCATGTCGGCATACATCTTTGTACTGCCAGGATGGATACAATACTTAGAGTCATGTGCTTCTGTCAGGATCTCCTTACGGATGGCCTTATCAGACGGTACACAGATTCTGTCGTTGCACCAACACACTCCCCGTTCATCTACTCGGAACTCAGGGTACCTACCAGCTTCCATCCACTCACGAAGCTGCGAGATCTCCGGGCATTTCTTTTGGGCCTTACGAATACGGTCCATTATGCCGTATTGCACTCGCATCTCGTTCAACATGCCCTTGGGTATGATCTCGAGGTGGATTTCGTCCATCTCCTGACGCAGCTCGGATGGCAAGACTTCCATGAATAGATTGTGGCAAAAGCTCTTACGACTCAAGGCATCAGCAACTACGTTGGCTTTTCCCGGATGATAGTGAATTTCCAGGTCGTAGTCCTTGATCAACTCCAGCCATCGACGTTGTCTCATATTCAGATCCTCTTGAGTGAAAAAGTACTTGAGGCTTTTATGATCGGTATAGATGTCGCACTTGTTCCCAATCAAGTAGTGTCTCCAAATCTTCAGAGCGTGCACAACAGCAGCTAGCTCAAGATCATGTGTTGGGTAACGCTGTTCATGGTCCTTTAATTGGCGGGATGCGTAGGCAATGACTTTCTCGTTCTGCATCAGAACGCAACCGAGTCCCTGTCTGGATGCATCACAGTAGACCACAAAATCCTGTCGGATATCAGGCAAGGCAAGAACAGGAGTGGTGGTGAGCTTCTGTTTCAGAGTCTGGAAACTGAGCTCACACTCGGGTGTCCACTCGAACTCATTGGTCTTCTTCAGGAGATTGGTCATGGGCTTGGCTATCTTAGAGAAGTTCTCGATGAATCTGCGGTAGTAACCAGCTAACCCAAGGAAACTGCGGATGTCTGTCGGGTTGCGGGGTTGCTCCCACTCTTTCACGGCCTCAATTTTAGCGGGGTCAACGGCAACACCCTCAGCTATGAGTATATGGCCGAGAAAGGCGACCTCTTCGAGCCAGAACTCGCACTTGCTAAATTTAGCATACAGCTGGTTCTGCCTCAACTTCTCCAGAACCACTCTCAAGTGTTGCTCATGCTCTTCGGCGGTGGATGAATAGACGAGGATGTCATCAATAAACACCACCACGAACTTGTCTAATTCGTCCATGAACACCTTGTTCATCATGTTCATAAAATAGGCCGGAGCATTGGTGAGACCGAAGGACACAACGGTGAACTCGTACTGCCCGTACCTAGTGACAAAAGCTGTCTTAGGGATATCCTCTGGTTTGATCTTCATCTGATGATACCCAGATCTAAGGTCAATCTTGGAAAAGAACTTGGCATCCTTCAACTGATCTAGGAGGTCATCTATCCTTGGCAGAGGGTACTTGTTCTTGACTGTCACGGCATTCAAATTCCGATAGTCAATGCACATCCTCATGGAACCATCCTTCTTTTTCACAAATAAGACAGGGGAACCCCAGGGTGAAGCGCTGGGTCTGATGTACCCCTTGTCAGACAATTCCCTGAGCTGTTTCTTAAGTTCCTCCAGCTCATCGACTAACATGCGATAAGGCCTTTTAGCAATGGGCCCGGTTCCAGGCAGCAAGTCAATCACAAACTCAACATCCCGATCAGGTGGCATACCCGGTAACTCCTCGGAGAACACATCAGGGTACTCGCACACGACGGGCACCTCCTCAACTGATTTGGCCTCCAGGGCACTCATCAAGGCCTCCGTCCTTTTGTGGTGCGACTCACATCTGATTACTCGGCCACTCGGGTGTGTAATCTCCACATATCTGGGTGAGCAAGATATTACTCCCTTGTGCAGGGTCAACCAATCCATACCCAAGATAACATCCAGACCTTCAGACGGAAGTAAGGTGAGATCGGCTAGAAAGGGGCAACATTCTATAGTGATACTCACTCCTTTACAGATTCTGGTGGATCTGGTGGTACCTAAGGGGGATATGGTGTCTATGGGTACGCTTCGCGGTGTAACAGGTATGAGATGCTCTCGCGCAAACTTAGATGATATATAAGAACATGTAGCACCAGAGTCAAAGAGAACTGATGCCAAAACTCCCTGTACCAAAAACGTACCGTACACCGCGTCGGGGGCATCCTGAGCATCCTCTGCGGTCAGGTGGGTGAGGCGGCCGCGGGTGGCTCCCACGGCGGGCTTGCGTGGCGCCACCGGGGTCGGTGCCTGCCTCGCAGGGGTCTGCACAGGTGTTGCCTTCTGTGGACAGACCGCAGACTTGTGACCCGGCTGGCCACAGGTGAAGCATGCGAAGGGCACACTGCCTGCAGAGGTGGGCGCAGGTGCCTTCCACGTACTTGGGCTCGGGCTCTGAGCAGGGCGGCCCTGAGCGGGGCGGTGGTAGTTGGCGGAGTAGGTACCACCACCACGACTCGGAGCAGCTCCCTGGGTGACGCGAGAGCGGAACTGCGGCGGAGCAGAACCACGCTGCCTCTGGGCCGGGGTGCGAGAGGAACCCTCGCCCCGACGCCTCTTCTCCTTGCGCTCCCTCTGAGCATCAGCCTCTAGGCGATCCCTCTCCATTTCCAGCACTTTGTTGATCATCTGCCGGAGGGTACGGCACTCATGACCCGAGTGGGCGATCTTGAGGCACGAGTTCAGCCCCTTCTTGTAGTGGTACATCTTCTTCTTATCGGTGCTGGTCTCCTCAGGAGCGTACCGCATCATGCGAATGAAGCGGGTGGTGTACTCCTGCACCTTTAGAGTCCCTTGGGTGAAGTTGCGAAACTCTTCCACTTTGGCATCCATGACTCCCTCGGGCACGTGGTGCTCGCGGAAGGCCTCAGTGAACTCGTCCCATGAGATGCTCCCAGGGTCATCGTGGGCATCACAGTAGCCATCCCACCATGCGCGTGCAGCGCCAGTGAGCTGGTGAGCGGCGACTCCCACACACTCCTCATCTGTGCAGGTAGTGAGGTCCAGCTTCTTCTCAATCTCCCGCAGCCAATCCTCAGCGGCGATGGGATCATCGTCTGCGTAGTCGAAGGTAGGGGGCCTCAGCTTGAGGAAACCCTCCAACTTCCTCTGGAAGTCATTCGGCTGTCCTCCGTGGCGGTGTAGGATGCCCTCAGCCAAAGTCTCCAGAAGTCGGGTCTGGCGGTCCATCACCTCCGCCAGCTGGGGTGGTGGCGGCGGCGGTGGTGCATCTCCACCAAGCGCGGCATTCTCCTCCCCCGGCTGGGCGGCTCCATCCCCACCCCCAGGCTGAGCGGCCCCTGCCTCTCCAGCGGGTTCCACTGGAATAGGTTCCCCCATGGCAGCGAAGATGGCGGAGGGAGCTCCACGGCCACCTCCACGGCCACGGCCACGTCCACGGCCCATGAGCACCGGGGAAGGTGAGCGGTTGTTCAGACGAGCGGAGCGGCGGCAAGACATCTCGCTGCATGGTTAGGTCAAAAAGAAAACCGATGGTTTAAAAAGTGGTTACATAATTGATCATAATCTAAAAAGATTGCTATCCAACACTCAATACAAGAAAACGATAAGAACCATAAGATGCATTAAGATCCAACAGTCAATACATGGTTTTATTACAAAGCGATGTCTCCAGTAGCTACACTTGGCAGACTCGCGGGAATCGTGCTACTCGTAGGCAGCTCAAAAGTGGGCAATCTAAGCTATTCTGAGGAATGAGTCATGTCTCATGGCCACGTAGGGCTCAACGAGGTTACTACTACATTATTACATGATCATGAGAGGGTGACTACTCCTGTCCGAAGGTGACGGGTGGTGAAGACAGTCCATCGGTAGAAGCGGAAGCTTTGGAAGTACGGTCCATGGCACGGAGCTCGTCGTCGGTGTGGTGGATCCTTGCCATGCGGGCAAGAGCGCGCTCCAGCATCTCAGTCCGTGGAACCTGAGGGTAGTCCGCAGACGAACATGCTGCCAGGTTGAGCTTAGTGGACTCAACGTGGAAGGTCTGTCTGCGCGGCTTCCTGCGCGTCCCAGGCGGAAGGGGGTCCTGTATCATCTCGATCTCCTGGACACGCTTAGCATCAGCGATGACCCAGGCCTGACGGAGACGGTTCACCTTGTCTTGGAGGAACTCGGTGCACTTGACGTAGTGGGTAAGGTGGTGCTCGTTGTAGGTGGAAGTGACGGCAACTTTCTCTGCCTCATCTTCCAACGCATTGCAGTGGTCCCGCAGGCCACACCTGGCGAGGGCACGCCTCTTCTCCTCCTCCTGAAGCTCCTTTAGGATACGCCTCTGGCGCTCGATGCGATCCTCGTACTCCAGCAGCTGGGAGGACAGGTAGTCGTTGCGGAGCTCGTGTTCCAGCACCTTGTCCCTAAGCTCGGCAATCTCTGCCTTGAGTATCCTCTCACGAGACTCGTGGAGGACCTCCATCTTGTGGGAGTTCTTGCGCTCCATCTCGAGGTCACGAATTACCAACTCACGCTTCCACTCTTCCTGAGCTAAGATGTCGTCGCGCTGGAACTGAAAGTTTCGAAAGCTGCGATTCTGTGACTCCACCTCCATGATGTAGTTATCCTAGGCAAGGATGTACTGCGCGGAGACACTCAGACAGGGGTTGACCTCGACATGCGTAGTGTAATCAGTAGCAGCATCTTGCGGCACCACGACCTGGTTGAGGTTGAGGGCACGGGGCAGCAGACGGTAGGGCCCAGTCTGGAGGTAGTCACGCGCGTCACGCATCACGCTACGGAGGGCCGTGCGCGAAACAGACTGTACGCAGGCAGTGACAGAAGTCTCCACAGCCACCTCCTCGAAGGCGTGAAGCACGGGTACGTACGCACTGGCAGGGATCCAGAGGTGGACGACGACGTGACCCTGAAGAAGCCCGTCCGGTCCAGCCTCACCTCGGCACACGCACGTGATCCTCTCAGTGGGGACGCCCAGCGAGTCCAGCACTCTGTACAGGATCGTGGCGAACCCACGGTAGTCTCGTGCGTCAACAGCAAGCTCAACAAGTGGAGCCATCTGCAAAACAACCGCAAAAACGGAGTTAGCAGGTTATTCCTCATAAGGTGACCAGGTATAACTGAGTGAGTCTGAGTCGTAACACGATAAGATAAGGCAAGGTAGAGGTACCACATAGGAAATCCAACTATGTGAGCCAAGTAACTCAGGGTGAAGCGAAGCGAAGTAGAGGAAGGTAGCCTGGAGTGAAGTGGAGTCGGGCGATGGAGAGCGATGATAGGTAAGAAAGCAAGCAATATTCGTGGTAAGACGTGTGAAATGAGGTGAGCCATGCAAGAAAATGCAGCATGGTCGGTAATATAACCGAAGGTGTTTAGATTCGTACCTATTTCTATCGGCCAATCCTAAGGGTTCGTCCTAGGGTCAAGCATGGCTCTGGTACCAACTGAAACGATCCTGCATTCCGCGAAGGGAATGCCACAGATTCGACGTGTAATAGATGAACAAGTTCATGCCATTACCCAAATCTCAGTCGAATAATAGAGTCATACACGAATATCAGAGTACAAATAGAAGGTTTACATTGATTATTATCATCGCCATGCAGGGCGGAACATGCTCACACACAGCATCCGAAACAGCTTCTCGAAGATAGCAACGGAAACTAGGACTTCTCGCACCAAGCTTGAGCGCAGGGCGAACCCCTTACTCCTCCCAGTCGTCCTCCTCGTCGAACTCGGGCTCCGAGCCTGCCAAAAATCTATCAGTACACTTGGTACTGGCCACGCATCGCCCACCCTATGATGCATTTGCTTTGTGGAACTGGATGCAATTGGGGGTTGAGAAGAGAAACCTATCTTTGGCTGTGGTTTCCTATGCGAGTAATCAATATTTTAAAAGTTCAACAAATTTTTAACCCCAGTCATTCACACACGGTGTCCCATCCCAACACACATCTCCACATCACATCCCAGCTCACCCTCTTATCGACATGGACAACTCCCTCTCGTCCATGTCTCAACGGCCAAGGCCGGATTACACACTGAAACCCAGGGAAGGTAGAAAGACTCCTCTCACTAGTCAAGTGAAGCTGTACTTAGGAAAGGTCCATAGCCGACAAGTCGGCATATGTATCGATCGATCAACCAGAAACTCTGCAGAGGTTTACACATCCCACAAGATAGCCATCCTTGACGATGCATCGTCTAAGCTGATTCCGGGCCGCCTTCCGACTAGAAACGGTACCACCCTATCACTCAGAACTGGGGCCGTGTCGGAGTACCACCGACATGCTGAGACTGTGAGACGTAGTACTTGGCCCCTGGGTACTACGCTGTCTTAGGAGGGTGTGGGTCCTCGTGCCCGTACCTCCCTACACTATCCGCTTACCTCCCAATAGTAGTGGCACCGCGCTAGCGAGTCGAACGTCCGTCTCCTCCCCACAGAAGCGAGTGGGTGTGCAAGGATTCCTAAGACCCGGTCCACCGACGTAATAGTCCTTAGGGTGACTAAGCAGGATATCTTCATAAGGGGAAACCGTTTTCCGCTCAACGGATAACCCGGCACCCCGTGCCATCACAGCACCTCCCATCCCGGGGCTTCATCCCACGAAGACACTCCACCCCGGGACCTCTCCCTGTCACATGTACCCGCCACAGGCACTACACATGGCGAACGCCCAGGTAGCATCCTCCGGCAAGACTTGTCCTCACGACTCGTCGTGGATCCTGCTCGGTCGACTCGACCCTCACCTCACGCACCTGAGACTCACGCCAAGATCTCCCCAAGTTCATTACCCGGTTATTAGCAAGTTTACGGCACCTCGTGCCTTATCTCAACGCCTCTCACTCACCAGCATCACATCACAGATATAATGCGAGTAAGAGTAAAGCAAAAATAGCAAGCGAAAGCAGTGTCTAGCCTATCAGCAGGGTGAGCAGGTGTGAGGTTGCAACAAGGTAAGTGGCTCAAAAAGCAGTAAACTACCATGCATCCTAACAGTTGTAATTATTGCAATAAGTAAAGCACTAGCATTTCCAGGTATTTGCAATGCGTAATAGGTTCTACGAATGGGTGGGGCGTGGCACCTGGCAGGTCGTCACCCAAGTCGTCGGTGTAGTCGGGGTCGAACTCCTCAGTCGGTGGCTCCTCCGGGTCTGTTAAACGTAACATATAGCCGTGTTAGCGGCTCATAAAGAGATGCACAAAGAAGCAACTGAAAATCAAAAGATCCAAATACACTCAAGCATAGGCCTACGACGTAGAGCTCTTTTTTAGAAAAATTTGGACTCTGGTTTGGCATTTTTCTGAGCTACGGTTAATTAGTTATGAATTTTTGAAGGTTAAAAATAATTTCTGAAAATAAAAATAGGGAGATTAATCTGGAGGTGACACGTGGCGGCCTGTGATAGGTTGCAGTGCACAGTGAGTCCGACAGGCGGGACCCAGGTCAACGGTCAACGTTGACCGGTCAACAGTCAATGCTGACCGGGCCTGGATCGGGTCTGGATGGGCTGGTACAGGGCCTAGACATGGGCCGGGTTGGGCCGCCCGGCCCGGACACGTGTCATCGTGCGGTGCCGCCACGTCGCCCTAGTGGAGTTAAGACCGGCTCGGCAATGTGTGGGCTCGGCTCACGGTGGACCGGTGGTGTCGGTCCATGAACCGCCGCGTGGTCCTCGGTGGAACAAGTCCAGCTCGTTCCCCCTCTTCTCACGGCTCGCGGTGGACTAGGCCTAGCGAGCACCTCCTCCCTACTCTCCCTCAACCTCCTCTGCTCTCCGGCGGCAAATCCCGCCGGCGACGAGCCCGCTCGGCTACGTGGTTCGGTGGTCCAGCGGGGTATCAAAGGGGCTCTACGGCCTTGCCAGGGCACGGCGAACCCGACGGCGAGTGGGAGGCGGCGGCCTGGGCTCTCACGCGACCGGCGTGCACACGGTGGTGTGGCTCCCTCGGCGGCAGTGCGGCTCCGACCGGTCCTCGGAGCTCCTCCTCCCCTATCTTCGCGAGCACGGTACGTTCCGGGTCAAGGCGAACGCGCGGTGATGACTACCCAAATCCCACCGTCCCCGTCTAGCGGGAACGGCCCCGCCTCCGTGAGCCACGGCCATGGCGGGCGCACCCGTCATGTGCGCGGTGAACGGCGTTCCCGTGCTCTTGGCACGCTGGAACGGCTCCCTGGGCACGAGCGTGTGTGTGCGGCTACGAGCAGGGCGTGAAAGGAGAAGAAAAGGGGCGATCTTGGCCACCCCTGGCGAGAGTATGGCGAGGCGGCGGCACCCGAGCGCCCACGGCGAGGAACGGAGGTGCAGAGGGAGAGAGTCGATCGGTGGGACTCACTGTGGGCTCGTTGGGGCTAGGATGGCGACGCAGCGGTGAGTCGAGGCCGTGGCGAGTCGATGCCGAGCAGGGAGGGCCGCACCGTCGTGGTAGTCGTTCGAGGCGGCGCTCCAAGCTCCGCGGCGGCGGCTCCGGTGCCTCCGGCGCTCCGCGCGGTTCCGGCCTTCCCCTCCTTCCCTCTTTCCCCTTCTTCCCGGTGCAAGGCGTGCGGTGCGGCCACGAAGTGGCGGCGTGGTGGAGAGAGGGCTAGGGCTCCCGGAGCTTCTCTTTTATAGCCAAGCCGCTCCCATGGCGGCAGCGGACGGTGGGGAGCAGTGGAAGGCCACGTGTAGGGCGATTAGCGCCCTTGAGCTAGGGTTCTATGTCCTTTGGCACGGTGTGGCGACGGCGGTTGGCGCAATTTCGAATTCGGCCGGTCAAAAGTGGGCGGCCATGGCGTCACCGGCAGCGGGCCATAGCGGGCGACGTCACGCGCGGCGCGGTTCGCCTGGGGAGGGGCAGTGCGGGGTGCTCCGGATCGTTGACGTGGCGACGGCCCAAGCGTCCGCTCCCGCGTGCTCGGGATCGGGCGGCAAGGAGCACGGCCTCCCCCTCGGATTCCCCCGCCGGCTCTGCTCTCGGTCAGGGAAGAAGAACAGAGGAGAGAAAAGGGGAAAGGTGGGGGATGACACGCAGGTCCTAGGTGTCAGCGACGAACGGCTTGGAGACGGGCCGCGCGCGCTGGGCCGGCCTGCTGGGCCAAGCTGGCGAGGCCATCCGGCCGAGCAAGCCTGCTGCTTGGTGGGCTGCTGGCCCGCTGTGCCGAGCGGACCGGGAGTCAGGCCGGCGGACGGGGCCGGGCCTGGTTGGGCTGCTGGGCCAGAATTGGCCTTTTCCTCCCTCCCATTTATTCCTTGCAGTTACTCTATTTCCCAAAATACATTCCGCGAAAGGGTGTGCGCCAGGATAGATTAGGGTTTCATTAATGTAGGTACTTAGGTTAGGCTAAGTAATAATTCACAATTAAATAATTGGTCGAGTTGGTTTATTTAGAGGGGTTGTAGATTTTATTTAGCAATACAAAAGAGCGAATAAAATCCAACTCACACCTATGATTTAATGGAATGCAAGTGCTCAACTACAAGTAGGTGCTACTTGTGCAACTATATGGTTGTCTTTCCTATATGACAGTCACCAATCATGGGTCTGTTATGAAAAAAAATTTTTAGATACGATTTTTGGGTTTCAGAAAAACCGGGATGTTACACCAGATTTCGTACGAACACGGCAAATTCACACCCAAGAACAGTAACAGTACAGGTACAGCTGACGGATCGGTCACACGTCACACGCTCTTTCTGGCGCTGTCGAGCCATACACGTACTACCGCAGCGACGTCTAGGCGCGCTCCGCCGCTCCCCTCGCCGTCCGCCTCTGCCTCCTGCCCGCGCGTCCTCTTGGCGCACGGCGCGACGTCGGACGACGACGTTGGAGTTGGCTCCTCGAAGTCCTCCAGCCTGAACGCCGGCCTCCACGGCGGCTCCGAGCCCCGCAGCCGCTTCATCCTCGCCCCGCCACCACCTGTGTCGTCGACGCCGTCGCCCAAAGCCCCGGTGCCGTCGCCGGAGCCGGACCCGGACCCGTACGCGCCCCGCATGGCCCGGATGTTGTCCAGAAGCGCGTAGAACCTCTCTACCTGCTCGTCGTCGTCCTCCTCCTCCTCCTCGCCGCCGCCGCCGTTGCTCTCTCCGCCTCGGGCTGCCGTTGCCGCCGCGGGCGCGTCAGCCGCACCCGCAGCGATCCCAGGCAACGTCGCCTTCCTAGCCACTCGCGCAGAAGACGTGGCGGCGCCGGCGTCGATCCCGGCAGGCACCGGCAGCACAGTCTTTCCGCCGCTGCCTGCCTTCGGGGTCAGGGCGCCGCCATCCATGCTGGGTGCTGGCCACGCTGTGAGCTTGCTGCAGCACGGGGTCCGGGTAGTGTGGTCTTAACAATGGCGTGAGTGTTGAGCTGGTTGCTGCTGGATGCGGAGAGTGGCGATGGCGATGATGAGGTGTCGAAGAATGGCGAGGGATTTATTAATAAGGATCTTGCCTTGCGTGTTTCGCGACGTGGGAGTAGTAGAAGCGAAGAATATGTGGCGCACGCCAGCACCACGTAGTAGCATGCCGCACGTTCCTTCCTATGCTGGATGCGTGGATTGTATTTGTATATTGTTCCTTGTTTCAAAAAAAAAAATATTGTTCCGTACCATTATTAAAAATTACAAAGGTGTGTTTAGTTTGCGAAATTTTTTTGGCTTTGGCTATTGTAGGACTTTCGTTTGTATTTGTCAATTAGTGTCCAATCATAGACTAATTAGGCTCAAAAGATTCGTCTCGTGGTTTTCTACCAAACTGTGTAAATAGTTTTTTCGTCTATATTTAATGCTCCATGCATGTGTCTAAATATTCGATGTAACGAAGAATCTTGAAATTTTTTTGAATTAAACATGGCCTAACTACCCCAGCATTAAACCATCGATAGAAGAAACGTGCTAAACGTTGACGCTTCTGGATCCTGAGGGTCAATATCATCGCTAATTGAACGGTAATTGCACGAAGGAATGGGCATTCCGCATTAGCCGTCTACCTAAGCTGCTCTGCAATGTACAAGTTCAAATCGTGCTACCCAAGTTGAAATCTGCATTCGCATTTGGTTTAAGAAGGATACTCACATCCGTCAAAAATATGTGTCATGTCGTTTTTTTATTTTATTATACACTCTTTTAAATTTGGGTTTATGAGCGTGCGTCTCTAATGTGTAAAAAATTCTTTATGTTTTTTTCATGACCGTGTCCTTGAGACACGTATTTTATGAAGTAGAAGTTTTAGTACAAATTAAGCCAACAGTAATCAAGGATTACCACTAGACGCAAAGAACAGCAAGAACAAGCAGAGGGAGGGGACACTCAGCCACAACACCCAACAAGCAGACTGAGCCTGAGAAAACTAAAGGCATCGATGCAACACTTGTCTGCAAAGAAACTAAACCTGTGGTGGCAAATCATCCACCCAAAGGAGACACACACAGACATCCATAAATATCAGTGGCAAAGCATTCACTGAGGGGAGCCCCAAACGACCACAATGGCAAAGCATCCGCTATAGGGACACAATCTCGACAGTAAAGCATCCGCGGAGACTGAAGCGATGCTGGTAGCAAAGCATCCGCCAAGAAGAGACCAACTGTGACCAAGTATCCACCGGGAGAGATATAGTAGCGGCAAAGCATCCACAAAAGTTGAACAACGACGACAAAGCATTCACCAGAAGACGGACAATAAGCACACGCACAGGCGCACACAGGGAGCTTCAACGTGGACCGGCAAATCTTCAAGGACCACGGATAGCGGCAACCCTCATGGGGGCAATGGTAGAAGGCCACAAAGATCGAGGCATGAGACCAGAGCAGTGGTCCTACAATGATGTCTCCCAGGAGGAACATTTATACGAGTGTCTGGACTGTGACTTGTAAAAAGATCAAGAAAATATAAAATCTACCATTGTCTTTCCGCGTCCACTATAAGTAGGGGCTGTAAACGCTATGAATATTTTCTGACCGTCTAATCAACCAAAGAGGATCAGATAGTGATTCAAATACTTTTTTTCAATATCCTAATATTTTCTTGGATATCTGGTAGTATTTCGAGATATCAAATGCGATTATAAGAAGAGCAATATCTATAAGATGTCAGATATCTGCTCAGACAATCCTTATAGCTAAGTCTGAATGTGGAATAGCGGATTCTGATAGTTCTAATCCCTATGTCCTAAATTGCAAGTCGTTCTTTTCTAGGTATATAACTTTACGCTATGTAACTAGATACACATTATATCTAAATACATCGCAAAAGCTACATACAATTAGAAAAGCCAAAATGACTTATAATTCATAATGGAGAGAGTATTAGATACCACTAGGAGTGGACTACAATACCAAGATGAATTTCAACTAAAGCAGATCAATGACGTATAGTTTGTTATATGTTTTTCTAAAGTATATAGAAGTATGGATTATAAAGAAAGTTCAAATTTAATAAACTCACAATGAATGGAGAAAATACAAATATCCGTTAATGAGTGGAACTGTGCCTTTCTTCCTCCATGCGTTGCCTACTGCACATCACTCCTCTTCTCATCCATATATATTTATTTTTTTTGGTGAACCCACTAACAACTTCTCAGATATACTTATGTGTTTGGCACCATGCTCATACGCGCCCCGCATGGCCCGGATGTTGTCCACAAGCGCGTAGAACCTCTCCACCTGCTCGTCGCCGTCCTCCTTTTCGCCGCCGTCGTCGCCGCCACCGTTGCTCTGTGCGCCTGGGGCTGCCGTTGTCGCCACGGGCGCGTCTGCCGCACCCGCAGCGGGCCCAGGCAAGGCAACGTCGTCGCCTTCCTAGCCACTCGCGCAGAAGACGTGGCGGCGCCGGCAGGCACCGGCAGCACAGCCTTCCCGTCGCTGCCTGCCTTCGGGGTCAGGGCGCCGTCCATGCTAGGTGCTGGCCACGCGCTGAGCTTGCTGCAGCCTGCAGCTCGGGGGTAGTGTGTGTTAGGTTTTGATCTCCCTGTCATTAGGCCCAACGGCCTAATGGGCCTTGTTCTCGCGCCCTGATCGGGGGCGCCCAACCCAATATGGTTGGTGGGCCCCCGTCGCACAGCGCTATATATAGGAGGTGGGGGCCGGGGCTCAAAGCACGAGTTTTGCCGCAGCCAGTTCCCCACCGACATTCCTAACCCTAATCCCGATCAGAGAAGGGGCGCTGCCAGCGACGGGAAGCCGCCACCGACGATGGCTCCTCCGGCGAACGACTCCAACGTCGGCACCTCCTCCGGATCGGCCGCTGCTGCTCCAAGCGATGGTTTGCGCATCTCACTGATCTCCTTTTCCTCCTACTAGTAGCAGTCGTAGTAATAGTCTCGTGCACCTACTGCGAATCCTTTTTGTCTACTATCCACTGTGAATCCGCCCGATCTGATGAACCATTGAACTACGAATACCAACAATGGTATCGGAGCCTATGGTGACCGGCGGCCATGAAGGAAGAAAGAAGAAAGTGAAATGAGAAATTAGGGTTTCTGAGACAAGAGCCGGCGGCCAAGCCGTTTTGTTGAACCGAAACAGAAGGACGACCGTTGGATCAAGAAATGGACGGCTCAGATCTACCGTCGGTAAGCTGGGCCGAATGGAGCCCAGGCGCGCGCGCATCGGGCTGATTTGCCGGCCCAGGCCCAGGTTGCGGCCTGGGCACGGTGTCCACGGGCCGTTTCCAGCCGTGATGGGCCGCACGTAAGGCCGGTTGGCTGTGGGCCGTGCGCGCGCATGCTTGGCTACCGGGCCGGTTCCGCGGCTGGGCCGAACCAGGCCGATCGAGGCATGGGCCGGCTGCGCGCCACAGGCCAGGCCATGGAAAAAGAAAGGCCTACGGGCCAAATTGAAGAAGAAGAAGAAGAGTTTTTCAATATTTTTTCCAGAAGCATTTTCTTTTGCATGAATTTGATGAATGTTTGAATGAATTCGAATGAAATTTTGATAAGAATTTTCGTGCAAATTTGTCCAACGACATTTTGCTCAGAAATAATGAAATTTTTTTTAATTAGTGCTTCTGGAAAATAACATTATGAGAATTTTATTGTTTCCGCTGCGTACTTGATATGTTTAATTTCATTATCAAATTCGAACCAACGGGAGAATTTGGTTTTGAAAAATGAATAATAATTGAAGATGAATTGTAGTATTGTTATTTTCTGACCAACGTTGTTAATAACAATATTATAATTTTGATTCATGAAAATTGTGCCTTAATTTTATTTCTGCCCAACAGTGATGTAAAATTATTGCATAGATGAATTGTATGTTTCAATTTGACCAACGTTGAGTTAAAGCATATGATTTCATGTATAAATGTTACTCACTTACTCTGATGTGGTTTCAGGAGGTAAATGCATTGTGAACATCTCGAACATCCCTACACTCAACGGGACAAACTACCGTGTGTGGCGGGAAAAGTATGAATTGGAACTTGCATTGGGAGAGGTCGATTATGCCATCATCTCACCGTGTCCCACTGAACCAGAGGACCCGGTGAGAGGTGATAATGAATCTGACGCTGATTTCACTGCTCGAAAGCGTGATCATGCTGAGATAAGAATGAAATATGACCTTGAACATAGGCAATGGACTCTCTCCAATCGCAAGTGCCTGTTGGTGGCTAAGGCCACCATAGAAGAACAGATAAGGGGCTCAATCCCTGAATGTGCTACCGCCATAGAATATCTTGAGAAAATCAAGAGTCAGTTTACTGGGTCTACCAAGGCCACTGCAAGTTCACTGATAAAGAAACTTGTGAATGAAAAATATACTGGCGGTAGCATCAGAGAGCACATCTTGAAGATGAACACCACGGCATCTAAGCTGAAAGAGATGAATTTGAAGGAAGATGATTTCCTGATTCATTTAATTTTTGCTTCTTTGCCAAAAGAATATGATACTTTCATTGTGAACTACAACATGCAGCCTGAAAGATGGGGCATAGAGAGACTCATCTCAATGTGTGCTCAAGAAGAGGAGAGGATAAAATCCTCACAGAGTGAGTCCGCTCATTTTGTGAAGGATAATAAAAGAAAGAACTTCAATAACAAGAACTCTAAACCACAGGGGAAACCCAAGTGGGACAAGGCCTCTTCCTCACAGGGAAAGAAACCCCAGGAACCTGAGAATCAGCAGAGCGACTCCTATGGTGGAGCTGAAAAGGACCAATGCAAGCACTGCTTCAAGAAGGGACACTACAAAAGAGATTGTCCTGACTTCCTGAAATCTCTACTGAAAAGAGGTGATGAATTTATTACATTTGTAGATGAATCCCTGTATTTATGTTATGCAAAATCCACTTGGTGGGTTGATTCAGGAGCAACTACTCATGTTGCAAATTCCTTACAGGGATTAAGTGGGACGAGAACCTTGCAAAGAGGAGAAAGAACGATTAAAGTTGCGAATGGAGTACAAGCCGATGTTGAAGCAATTGGAGATTTATCTTTAGAATTGAAGAACGGCTTTGTACTTAGACTTAAAGAAGTACTTTTCGTTCCCTCTTTGCGTAGAAATTTAATAAGTGTTTCGAAACTCGATGATGATAGAATTGATTGCCATTTTGGTGATGGCAAATGTAAGATACTCGTTAATAATGAATGTGTTGGTCTTGCCTTCCGACAAGACAAACTTTATTTATTATCCCTTGATGAAAATGCGAACAATGTATGCGATGAGAATATGAATGATTCCCCATCTGCGAATGTAATTAAGAAGCGGAAGCGAATTGACGATGCCTCTTCGAAATTATGGCACTGTCGCTTGGGCCATATTTCGAGGGGGAGAATGGAACGGCTAATTAAAGAATCAATTCTTCCGCACTTAGAATTTTCAGATTTAGAACAATGCATTGATTGCATCAAAGGAAAGTATGTCAAGAAAATTAAGAAAAATGCCAAACGAAGCACAGGAACTTTAGAAATTATCCACACTGATATATGTGGTCCATTTCCTGTGAAAAGCGTGGATGGTTATGATTCGTTTATAACATTCACAGACGATTACTCTCGTTATGGCTATATTTATCCAATTAAAGAAAGATCGGAAGCATTGGATAAATTCAAAATATTTAAAGCTGAGGTTGAAAATCAGCATGATAAGAAAATAAAGATAGTACGATCAGATCGAGGTGGAGAGTACTATGGGCGACATACCCCATATGGCCAAATTCCTGGACCGTTTGCGAAGTTTCTACAGGAAAATGGCATAGTCGCTCAGTACTCCACACCGGGGGAGCCTCAGCAGAATGGAGTGGCTGAAAGACGAAACCGTACCTTAATGGATATGGTAAGAAGCATGATAAGTTACTCCACTTTACCGATTAGTTTATGGATGGAGGCACTGAAAACCGCCATTCACATACTTAATCGAGTACCAAGCAAATCGGTGTCTAAAACACCGTATGAATTATGGACAGGAAGAGAACCCTCACTTAACCATTTGCGTGTGTGGGGCTGTCCAGCTGAGGCAAAGGTGTTTAACCCAAACATAGGAAAGTTAGACTCCAAGACAGTCAGCTGCCATTTCATTGGCTATCCAGAAAGATCGAAAGGATATCGATTTTATTGTCCTGACAGACATACGAAAATTGTAGAAACAAGACACGCTGTGTTCTTGGAGGATAACATGATCAGGGGGAGCATGGTAGCACGAGAAATAAGCCTACAGGAGAAACGGGTACATGTACCCACTCCGATGGTTGAAGAACCATTCTTTACGCTACCTGTTGCTGTTGAGCCGACAGTGCAGGACACTGCAGAGCCAACACCTGTTGCAAGTTCTCCCGTGGCGACAACTAATGAAAATGAGGAACCTGTCCTTGAGGAGGCTGTCCTTGAGGACCCCATAGAACCAAACGTCGCACATGAGGAAGAACAACAACAGCCCAATGTGGAACAAGTGCCAGAGGCCCCAAGAAGGTCTCAAAGAACAAGAAGGTCAGCTATTTCTAATGATTATGAAGTTTATGAAACAGAAGAATTTCAGATGGGGGATGATCCCACCTCATTTGAAGATGCCATGAGAAGCGACCACTCATCGAAGTGGCTTAAGGCCATGGAAGATGAAATGAAATCAATGAGTACCAACAAAGTTTGGGACTTGGAAATTATTCCTAAGGGAGCCAAAACAGTAGGTTGTAAATGGATCTACAAAACAAAATATGACTCCCAAGGGAATATAGAAAGATTTAAAGCGCGACTTGTGGCGAAAGGCTTTACGCAAAGAGAAGGGATTGATTACAATGAGACGTTTTCTCCAGTCTCATGTAAAGATTCCTTCAGAATTATAATGGCACTTGTGGCCCACTATGATTTGGAATTACATCAAATGGATGTAAGAACGGCGTTCCTTAACGGGGATTTGGAAGAAAATGTTTATATGGCACAACCGAAAGGTTTTGTTGTAAAAGGAAAAGAAAATATGGGATGCCGCCTAAAGAAATCAATCTACGGATTGAAACAAGCCTCAAGACAGTGGTATTTGAAATTTGATAGAACGATAAAAGGATTTGGGTTTAAAGAAAATGTTGAGGACAATTGCGTTTACGCAAAATTCAAGAATGGGAAGTACATATTCCTGATCCTGTATGTGGATGATATCCTGCTTGCTAGCAGTGATGTTAGTCTACTAATGGAAACGAAGAAATTCTTGTCCTCGAACTTCGATATGAAAGATCTCGGTGAGGCCTCGTTTGTTTTGGGAATAGAGATTCACCGAGATAGAAGAAAGGGGGTACTGGGGCTGTCGCAAAAGACATACATAGAAAAGATTTTGAAGAAATTTAGTATGCATGCGTGCAGTTCTTCACCTGCTCCTATTGTCAAGGGCGATAGATATGGGGAACATCAATGTCCCAAGAATGAATATGAAATTAACCGAATGAAAGCGGTACCGTATGCTTCAGCAGTTGGAAGTTTACAATATGCTCAAGTGTGTACACGCCCTGACTTAGCTTTTGTCACCGGGTTACTTGGCAGATATCAAAAGAATCCAGGAATAGAACATTGGAAATTGGTGAAGAAAGTCCTGCGTTATTTGCAGGGTACGAAAGGCCTCATGCTAACGTATAGAAGATCTGATTCCCTGCAGATAGAGGGGTATTCAGATTCCGATTATGCGGGAGAAGAAAGAAAATCCACGTCAGGATATATATTTACTCTCGCAGGAGGGGCTATATCGTGGAAAAGCTCCAAGCAAACGGTAACTACATCCTCGACAATGTATGCCGAGTTTGTAGCATGCTATGAGGCAACGGGGCAGGTGAATTGGCTAAAGAAATTCATACCCGGATTGAAAGTTATTGATGAAATAAACGAACCGATGAGGTTGTATTGTGATAACAACCCAGCGGTACAATATGCTTACAACAATAGGTCAAGTGGTGCTGCCAAACACATTGACATAAAGTACTATGTTGTAAAAGATAAAGTTCGGGATCATATTATAAATCTTGAGCATATAAGTACAGAGAAAATGCTCGCGGATCCGCTCACTAAGGGCTTACCACCCAACGTGTTCAGAGAACACGTAGCCGGCATGGGTTTAAGGGAAAGCCTATGATTCCCGAACATACGAAGGGCCCAGAAGAAACTTCATTCCAAAACAGAGAAATGTGTTGTGGCTGTCAGTCTAACAGCACTAATTGCTGTGACGATGAAACAGTTCAATGCACTAATCTGCAATGGAATAGGATAGAAACAAGAAAAATATGAATCGAAAGTTTGAGAATGAAATTAAAGAACTAAGAAGATGATGAGAGATCAAGGGGGAGAATGTTAGGTTTTGATCTCCCTGTCATTAGGCCCAACGGCCTAATGGGCCTTGTTCTCGCGCCCTGATCGGGGGCGCCCAACCCAATATGGTTGGTGGGCCCCCGTCGCACAGCGCTATATATAGGAGGTGGGGGCCGGGGCTCAAAGCACGAGTTTTGCCGCAGCCAGTTCCCCACCGACATTCCTAACCCTAATCCCGATCAGAGAAGGGGCGCTGCCAGCGACGGGAAGCCGCCACCGACGATGGCTCCTCCGGCGAACGACTCCAACGTCGGCACCTCCTCCGGATCGGCCGCTGCTGCTCCAAGCGATGGTTTGCGCATCTCACTGATCTCCTTTTCCTCCTACTAGTAGCAGTCGTAGTAATAGTCTCGTGCACCTACTGCGAATCCTTTTTGTCTACTATCCACTGTGAATCCGCCCGATCTGATGAACCATTGAACTACGAATACCAACAGTGTGGTGTTAGCAATGGCGTGAGTGTTGAGCTGGTTGCTACTGGATGTCGGAGAGTGGCGATGGCGACGATGATTTGATGAGATGTCGAAGAATGGCGAGGGGTTGCGACGGGGGAGTAGTAGAAGCGAAGAATATGTGGCGCACGCCAGCACCACGTCAGCAGCATGCCGCGCGTTCCTTCGCGTGGATTGTATTTTGTATTGTTCCATTATTAACGATCGAAGACGTGCTAAACGTTGTTGGCGCTTCTGGATCCTGAGGGTAATCACTCGCTAATTGAACGGTAATTGCACGAAGCAAAGGCCATTCCCCATTAGCCGTCTACCTAAGCTGCTCTGCACTGCACAAGTTCAAATCGTGCTGCTACTCTTACGCAAGTTCAAAACTGCAAAGTTCAAATCGTGCTGCTACTCCTACCCAAGTTCAAATCTGCATTCGCATTTGGTTTAAGAAGGAATACTCACATCGGTCTGAAATATATGTCATGATTTTTTATTATTAATTATACACTCTTTTAAATTTGGGTTTGTGAGCGTGCGTCTCATATGTGTAAAGAATTTAAGTTTTTTTCACATCCGTGTCATCCGTGTCAAGTGTCCTTAGGAGACGTATTTCATTAAAAAGAAGTAGAGGCTTTAGTACGAGTTGAGCCAATGGTAATCCAAGGATTACCACTAGACGCAAAGAATGGCAAGAACAAGAAAGGGGAAGGGACCCTCAGCCACAACACCTAACCGGCACAGTAAGCCTAAGAAAATTAAAGACATCGACGCAACGGTTGTCTACGGAGAAACTAATTAAACCTATGGTGGCGAATCATCTACCCAAAGGAGACACAACAAAAGCATATAACTAGAAAAGCCAAAACAATTTATATTTAGAAGGGGAAGAGTATTAGATACCATTAGGAGTGGACTACAATACCTAGATGAATTTCAACTTAAAAAGATCAGTGACGTATAGTATGTTACGTGTTTTTCTAAAGTATATAGAAGTATGGATTATAAAGTAAGTCAAATTTAATAAACTCACAATAAAATGAGAAAAATACAAATATCATTTAGTGTATATGGTTGTTGCCTTTGCTCAATATATCTGAAGAATTATTCGTGACCGACATTGTCCGAATTTGGCTTGTCCTGTATTTGACACACACAATAGCACTGGCAGAGGATAGTGGAGGTGAAGCTAGGCACTTGCCTTGTTTCCTCCATGCCTTGCCGACTGGCGACTGCATATCACCTTTCATCCATATATTTATATTGTATAATGCCCACTAAAAAGTTAATTGTTCGGTGAACCCACTAAAAACTTCTCGGATGTACCTTATCTAGCTTCCTTCGCTTTGGCACCATTCTCCGCCCTCTGTATATTGGTTCATATTTGTCCAGCATTATCTATATCCAACTATGATTTAAAAAGAATGAAAACACAAATACAAGTGTAAAAAATATCCGTCCATTACCTATCTGGTCATACGTTACTCGTGCAAATATTAATAATGGTGCCACCGCGACTGATTGGACGCGACTCGCGCATTAAAGACGGGAGCCAATGAGCCAACAAGCAATACACAATGGATCGAGTGCCATCCTGTCGGGTGTGTTTAGATGGTGAAAAAGTTTGGGTTCGGCTACTGTAGCATTTTTTGTTGTTATTTGGCAAAATTTATCCAATCATAGACTAACTAGACTCAAAAGATTCGTCTCGACATTTACAGACAAACTGTGTAATTAGTTTTTTCTTTCGTCTACATTTAGTACTCCATGCATGTGTCGCAAGATTTGATGTGACAGGTACTGTAGCACTTTTTGGGTTTGCTTTTTGGGTGGGAGCTCCAACTAAACAGGCTAAAAGAGAGCAACACACTGAATACTATTTCAGTAGGCAGCAGCTGGAGATGGTAGTGGCCAGTGCCATTATTATCCTTGTGTGTCCAATTTATTCGCACGTATTCATTCCATTTTTGACCCAGCTAAATCATCATTGGCCCAACTAGATTATTACAGATCAGGCTAGTGCCCGGACGTCTATATTGACGTGCGTGTCCGGACGCCCACGTCTTTTGCGAGTCCATGTCGCACACGCCCACGTGTACATGGGGACAGCCCAAGCCTGCTCCATTTCATGTGACGGCATGCATGCGGGGACCGCCTGTGCCACCCTCTGCTTCGTGCACTGCTTGCCGCGCTTGCTCTGTGTGCTCACACCCTCGCCTACGGATGCGCGCCACAGACTCCGGCTGTCCCATTCAAAAGTATACGCTTGAAACATGAATGAAACACTTGCAACATGAAAACACTTGCTGCAACATACAACTGAAACAGCTAAAATATTTGGAATATACTCTTACAAAATATGTGTAAAACATATACAACATTCAGATCAAAATGCTTGCAACATATATCTAAAACTGATGTGAAACACTTTTTTTTTGAATTTAGCTCTGAAACACTTGCAACATATGCAGCATCCGGATCTACTTTGGCAACATCCAAATGAAATACTTACAACATATGTCTGATACATCTGAAATACTTGAAACATACGGGCCCTGTTCGGTAGGCTATTTTTTGGCTTATAAGCCGGCTGTGGCTGATTTGCTGTGAGAGAAAAACACTGTTTCATGGCTGATAAGCCGTGCTGATAAGCTCAGCCGAACAGGGGGACGTTTGCAACGTACGCTTTTAACGTAATATCTCTTTGCTGCTTGAAAGAATGGAAGGCGCATCAGCGTGTGGCCCACCAATGAAAGCTACCAGCGTGGAAGGACACCTTTTCCGAGCATTACCGATTATTATACCCAATTTTATTAATAAAATCCGTTGTAACCGAAGTTCCCAGGAGTCGTCCATTCCCAATCTGTAGAGGTATTATTGGCCATCGCAGATCTCCACGACAGGCTGGTCGCAACCATAGAGAAACCTCGACGAAGAGAATGACAGAAGAGAATATGCCGTCGTGCTTCCTTCTCTTGGTGACGACTTGGCTGTGGCGTCATCGCCGGATGCATCGGTGACGACTGACGACCTTCGCACGACGCCGGTCGGTCAGGACTCAGAACTCAATCAGGATTCAGGATACCCCCTGGGCCCGGGCTCCATCTCCATGATTCGTGGTCGGGTCACGTCTCCAGGCGCTTGCGCCGAAAGCATCACGGCGGGCCGTTCCACGACCCATCCTGCTACCTCCCCGGTGTTTCAGCGCTGAAGCCGAAGTCTCTGCTATCAGCCTATCACCGGGCAGGAGCCGACAGCTTGCATTGCTGCCAGTCTGCTAGGATAGCGTTGAAACTGCACAATTCACATGTTTTACTTGTAGGGCCTCGTTTAGAGCCGGTTTAGTTCCAAAAAAAAAACCTAAAAAGTGTTACAGTACCCGTCACATCAAATCTTGCGGCACATACATGACGTACTAAATATAGACAAAAGAAAAAACCAATTACACAGTTTAGTTGTAAATCACGAGACAAATCTTTTGAGCCTCATTAGCCCATGATTGGACACAAATTGTCAAATAAAACGAAAAGTGCTACAGTAGCCGAACCCAAAAAAATTCATCAACTAAACAGACCCTTAGTTCACAGAATAGGGGAGAAAAATACTGTATCAGAATTCCTGTAGCATTTCATTTGTATTTGGTAAAAATTATTCAAATTTTGACTAATTAGGCTTAAAATGTTCGTCTCGCAAAGTACAACAAAACTGTGCAATTAGTTTTTTATTTCATCAACATTTAGTACTCCATACATTTGTCGATATTTTGATGTGATGGGAAATCTTTTTTTTGCATAGTGGAATTTGGGGGAGAATTGAGGGAAGTAAACAAGGTAGTACGCACTAGTGCTAGTACTTTGCAACCAAGACGACGACGCATTCTTTATTTATTAGCAAAAAATTATGCCACACATGTCTCCTTTATTTATTTGTCACAGTAATCCCTCCATTTCAAATAAACAGATTAACAGAGAACCTAAGAAAGATTTTCTAAAAGGTCAGATGGCGGCCCATGCTTTCCTTGACAGGAAATAGTACCTTGACCCCATAATTAAATGATCACTTATCTGTCTCATAGAGTTTTTTAGTTCTTGTGCTTAAGTTGGCTATAATAACCTTACAGTCCACTCCTCTCCTTTCCTCGGGGACACTGTGCCTCCTTTAGGATTTCACACGAAAGCAAAACTCTAGTCCGATCTCTGATTTCTGCTTCCTTTGCAAAGTCCGAGGTGAGCACACCATTAAACACACGGACGGGGTGCATTACCGTCAGAAAAAGAGCCAGGTGACTACTACTTTGTAGTTTGAATCTTTGATTTGCGCTAAGTAATGTACCTCAGCTGCTTTTTCTTGCGTTTTGATTTTCTGCCTTCCAAACGCTCTTTCACATCATATTCCTATGTTTTTCCTTTCCTCTTTTTTGCTAGGATGCCTATATCATTTTCCTTTGTTTTTTTTCTATTCCTCTGTTTTATATTTATTTGTTCCAAACAAGCCATAAGAAGGTTTACCTCTTTTATGGGGCCGAGGATTGACATAAGAATCATCGAGTCACCTAGGGCAAAGAGGTCGACTCTCGGAGATGCTCTCATATAGCTATAAATAATTCATGATAGTAAGAAATTAGAAATTTTGAAAGTCATACGTGCATGCTTTAATTCTTCTTTGGATGGAGGGAATAGTATTAATGAACAGTAGCATTCATTCGGGATGGAGGGATTAGTATTAATGAACAGTAGCATTCCTTTTACGCATGGTATACGATTCTAGGCAGCAAAGTATACGCATGGTCCCTTTACTTTGTTGCTTGCAGCTGACATAAATAACAACAGAGAATCCAATAAAAAAAAAGTAAAAGAAAGTATCAAAGGATGAGAACAACTGATCGAGTATGGCTTTTCTCGTGACAGATTCGAAGTTTATCTAGCGCGGAACAACTGAAAAGATGACGCACATGGCATGATATTGTACTGCACGCGTGAACCCCACCGTCCACCGACATGGTTACCGTTACCGGTGCCTCGTCACGGCTCCCGGAGTCGCCGTGTCGGTGGCTTGCCTTCACTTGGCCGCGACTAACACAGTACATACCAGCAACCAAAGATGAGAAAGCACGTCCCAATTTCGCTTGCTTTTTCACACCAAAGGGGGTGTTTAGTTCAAACCCAAAATTTTTTTACCTCATTACATCAAATGTTTGGACATATGCATAGAGTATTAACTATAGATAAAAAACAACTAATTGCACATGTATGCTAATGATGACTTAATTAGGCTTAATAAATTCATCTCGCGGTTTTCAGACGAGCTATATAATTAATTTTTTAATTAGTATCAAAAACCCTTTCCAATATTTCATAAAACATCCGATGTGACCTTAAAAACTTTTCACCTGTCAAATACTAGACACGCATGCAGCACCGGCAAGAAAGAAGGGAAAAAAAAAAGGGCTCGGACACCGGAACCGGACGAACGAACGGTCAATCTCTGCTGCAGCTCCTTCTGTCGTCGGACTGCTGGAACCGTACCGCCGCGTGCGGCATCGACGACGACGACGACGCGACGACGGCGACTGGCGGACGCGCTGATCCTCCGCTGCCCTCGCCGTGGCCGTGGTCGTCGTGGCCCGCGGCCCTCGTCCGCTTCCTCATCTTGCACGACGTCGACGTCGACGCCGCCGTTGGAGGGGGCTCCTCGAAGTCCTCCATTCTGAACACCGGCCTCCACGGCGGCTCCGCGCTCCGCCGCAGCCGCTTCTTCCTTGCAGAGTCCCCGTCGGTGTCGCCAGCGCCGCCGCAAGAGGAAGAGGCCACCATGTTGTGCGGCGCCAGGCCCCTCATTGCCCGGATGTTGGCCAGCAGCGCGTAGAACCTCTCCACCTGCTCGTCGTCGTCGGGATTGTCCTCCTCCTCTTCGGCGCCGCCCCCACCGCGGCTCTCGTCCACTGACGCCACGGGTTGACCATCATCGACCTGCTGGGCCGCGGTGGCGTTGTCGTCGGATAACGCCGGCGTCTCCAGGACAGCCCTCGCCGCCGCCGGCTGCTGCTGCGTGGCATCGATGGCTGGCGCGAGCCGTGCAGGCTTCTTTCCGCCGCGTGGTTTCTTGCCGTCGCCGTCCATGGGGATTCAGGAGGACGATCACTACTCGTAGGTTAGTTGAGGTTGATCCTAATAAACAAAAACAACAATGCCGTACGCGTGCGTTCTGCAGCCAGAGAGAGAGAGAGGAGGGAGCTGAGGTTGGAGTGTTGCTGTTGCCGCTGCTAGCTAGCTGCAGAGGATCGAGGATTTATAAAGAGCGTCATGTGATTCAGACAAGGGATGAAGAAGAACATTACTTGTATTATGCTGCTGATGAGTACTTATGTAGTGCAGGCCCACAGGCAGCGGAGGGACGGTATCAAATGCAAATGGTATTTGCCTAGATCACTCAGAACTGCGCCGTGGACTGGTTTGGTCTCAACAATCGTGCGCATGCCCTAATTAATACAAGTAGGGCCTTTAGTTTACTCCAAAATACAAAAAAGTTTTCAAGATTTCCCATCACATCGCATATGGCGGCACATGTATGGAGCATTAATTGTAGGTAAAAAATAACTAATTGCACAGTTTGTCTGTAAATATCGAGACGAATCTTTTGAGCCTAGTTAATCCATGATTGGACAAAGTTTATCAAATACAAACGAAAAGTGCTACCGTGTTTTAAAAAAAATTTAGAAACTAAACGTGGCCTAGATATATAGAGTAGTACAAATATACAATATATATACAGTAAAATTAAACCTTGACCCTGACAGCATCAATGGGCCGGCTAAGCAGTCTTGGAGAAACTACACCGTACTCCAGAAATGAAATCAACTGCCAGCAATTCCACGGTAGCGATGGCGATCGGCGCCCTCGGTGTCGTCAGGTCCAAGGTGTGGACGGCCGAAACGGCTGCTAGGCTAGATATCCATCGGCGGCCACGGCCCACGGCCTACGGACGGCCCGGGCCCCTCGTTGGTTCCGTCAGCGACAGCCCCACGGATGACGCAAGCGCCAACGACAAAACAAACTCCAACTTGTGTCGTGTGTGTGGATGGTACACAAAAGGAGCAGGATATGATATCGTCTCGTCTCGTCGTCCAACCATTTTTTTTTTCCTTTCTCTAGCCGTGCTGACGGCACGAAGGTGACATCACAGCGGGAGGCCCCAGATGACGTACTACGAAGCCCACCAGGGATTATCCTCCGTCCGGCGTGGTGTTGCAGCGGTAGCGGTACTATGCGCGTGCAGCAAAGCTGCAGCAGGCGTCGTCGCCGGCCGCCGGCCGCCGGCCACGGCCAGGGCAGGGCCCAGCTCTCGTCGTGCCACCTGACAGCTTGCTTTGCGCCCAAGGCCATGTTTAGGGGCTTGTTTAGCGGTACTATGCGCGTGCAGCAAAGCTGCAGCAGGCGTCGTCGCCGGCCACGGCCAGGGCAGGGCCCAGCTCTCGTCGTGCCACCTGACAGCTTGCTTTGCGCCCAAAGCAAAGCATCTGGGTTCGGGTGGATCCCATCCGCTAGTGAAGTTTGTTTGATTCAAGTCAGGGCTGTTTGGTTAGGGGTGTTAAAAGTTTAATAAATACTGTAGCACTTTCGTTTTATTTGACAAAAAGTTTTTAATTTTAGATTAATTAGACTTAATAGATTCGTCTCGTAAATTACTTCTAATTTGTGCCGACATGCATGTAATTAATCTACATTTAGTACTCCATGCATTTGCCGCAACATTGATGTGATGGGAGTTAAACTTTAACATTCATAAACCAAACAGGGCCTTAGCAACAAGGGACAGATTTAAATTTGCACACAAAGTATTATTCAACTATTATTATTATAGTCCTATATAAATGCGACTCCATGCATCCAATTCCAAAATACGGCGGACTGTCTCCCACGTTGTTACAGGTTTTGTGGACTTCCTTTACTCGCAGAACAACAAACGAGTCACATGTGTTTGTTAACTTTACACCGACTTAGCTGAAGCACTAAAATGGTTTGATAGTCAGACTGGTTGTTAAGGCATTAACATTGCTCAGATTCTTTTTCTTTTGTTGATGCCGTTGGCTCTCAGGGAAGTGAAAGGGGTACCTGATGAGAGAGGGGAAGAAGGAAAAGATGATGTGAGGTGTATGGCTTACAAGTGAACCACGCTGCTACACATGCACCACATCAACTAAAGTCACCTTTGAAGTTGATGAGCCTCACTGTTGATGTTTTTTGGGTGTACAGGGGAGGTGAGGTGAAGTTTTCTGTTTTTTTTTTGTTTTTCGAGCTTGCGAACTAAGTCCAGACTCAACAATAGTTCAAGGACAAAATATAACTTTTTTCCTAAATATTATTTAGAACATCCTTTTGTATTCGAAAATGCTCTCCTTAGGGTGTCCGTCCGTCCGGACACGCCCTTCCTAGATCTGCGGACCAGCCCAATAGGCCTGCTCACCGATTCCCATTCCTCGCTGCCCGTCGCGGCATTCTCCACTGCGCCATCCGACTGTCACGACCTTATCCATCGTGCGGGGGTCGCTCGTCGCGGGTAGCGCAGCCGCCTCCACCGCCGGGACCGCACCCACCCGCCCTATTGTTGCAGCCGCACAGCTGCTCATCAGGGGGCCACGCGGTCGCCCGCCCGCTGCCATCAAACCCCCCCCCCCCCCTCCGCCACTCCGCGGCATCGAGCTCTACATCGACGATCCTCCATTTTGTGCAAGCAGCAAGTAGATATTGTGCTTGAAAACGCATCTTGTAAGCGTATGTTTCAAGTGTTTCAGGTGTTTCAGAGGCATGTTGCAAGTGCTTCATATGGATGTTGAAAACGTAGATCGGGATGTTGCATATGTGGCAATGGCTATACATATATGTTCCAAATGTTTCACCTGTATTTTAGAGGTATGTTGCAAGTGCTTCATATGGATGTTGAAAAAGTAGATCGGGATATTGCATATGTTGCAATGGTTATACACATATATTGCAAGCGTCCGTTCCAAATGTTTTATCTGTTTTTTCAGAGATATGTTGCAAGTGTGTTTATCTGAAAGTTGCATATGTTTCACGCATATGTTTCAAATGTTTTATCTGAATGTTGCGTAAGTTTGCAATGGTTTTCAAGTGTTTTTGCAAGTGTTTCAAACGTATGTTTTAACTGTTTTAAACGTATGTTGCAAGTGTTGGATATGGATGGTGTAAAACTAGATCTAATGTTGCTCATATCGCAATGTGATCCACCTACTGCAGCTGCTAGGGTGTTGTCGAGCGGGCAGGGTTTGGGCGGGAAGCGGAGGGGGCGCGAGTGGTCCCCATGTGGGGATGAGTGGCGCGGGCCCTGTGTGGCGCACTCAAAATGGAGTGCAGGTGCGGGCTTATGTTCAGATGTCGGACGCTATCACTGGCGTTTTGTATTTCAAAACCTTGGTGGGTGGGGGGAGCAAAGACATTCACCCTGTTCGGCAGGCTGTTTCTGCGGCTTATAAGCCGGCTGTGGCTGTTTTGTTGTGAGAGAAAAACACTGTACCACGGCTGATAAGCCGTGCTGATAAGAGCAGCCGAACAGGGTGATTGATATAAGAGATCATAACAACCATAAAAGAAAATTTGGTATATATTCAACCTAACTGGAATGCTGCAGCTGCACGCCTGCAACTGCACTTGCACAAGTTGCACTAGCAACAGGTACAATAATGCGCACAGCTGTGGAGCTGCAGCAAAAGCCGAAGAGAGTGAGTACTTATTTGAGGGAGCAAGATAGAGGCATATTAGTACAATGAATGATAAACATATCATGGTTGAGTAGTGGCAGCGAACCCAGAGAGGTCTAGAACTCAATTAGACTTTATTTGCCATAGCTCTAGTTTAAGAAGAAAATAAGTTGCAGGAGAAGTAGGTGTTTCTAGCTCTGTATTTTTTTTTAAAAAAAATTACAGGACTGTAGTTACATTTGAGTAATTAGTTACATTTTGAGTAATTTTCTTTGGAGCTGTAGACAACAAATAAAGTACCAAAAAGTTATCGCCAAATGCTATTTTTTTTATGTTTGATCAGCATTTATAGAAAAATATAAACATTTGTCACACTAAATAAATATACTATAAAAATATAGTTTATGGTATATCTAACGATAATAATTTGGTATCATAAATCTTGAAAATTTTAGTCAATTTTATTTTAAAAAAAACTTGACTTAAGATAGCTACGAAATTTAACGGAGGGAGTAAACTTCAGATATGAGATGGAGGTTTTCGAGCTAGAGCTACGGCAAATGATGTCTTAGAATGATACTACGTACTTATACATAGTAAGTAAATCAGAGTTAAAAAAAAATAGACACATCACTGAAGGGAAGTTTAGCATGAGAATCCACCAAGCATACATCACATGTCGTTCAATTCAATCAATTCGACTAAGTAGTAACCGGTCAGCACCGGTCATCCGCGCGCTGTGACGCGGCGACCGAGCTTATTCCCTCCGCGCGCTACTTCCGCGACCCCGTCTTCCTCGTGGCCGTCGTCGGCTGCGGCAACTCTCGCCCTGGCCACGGCAGGCCGCCTCGCAGCGCCGCCACTGGCGCCCTGGTTGACCTCCTCCTCGAAGTCCTCCAGCCGGAACGCCGGCGTCCACGGCGCCTCCACCTCCCGCGCCCGCTTCCTGCTGCCCCGGCCGGAGGCTGCTGGTCCGGTCCCGGCGCTGTACAAGCCCCTCAGGGCCCGGATGTTGGCGAGGAGCGCGTAGAACCGCTCCACCTGCTCGTCGTCTAGGTCGTCCTCCTCGCCGCAGCTCTGATGATGAACCGCCGCAGAGCCGTCGGCAGCGTTGCCAGCGACGCCGGCAGCAGGCAATGGCGCCGGCTGCTGCTGCGGCTCCGGCAGATGCACCGACGCACCGTCGCCGTCGCTGGCGGTGGCCAGTAGAGCTTTCTTCGACGTCTCTGCTCCAGCTACACCACCCATCGCTAGGCTTGGTGAAAGCGTGGTGGGCGGAATTGTGAAGGAAAATGGACGGGAGTGTGTGGAACGGAAAGCTTTGTGTTGGTTGGTGCGGCTGGTAAGCGGTTAAATAGGGGCCGTGTCGGTTCACTAGTCACTACCAACTGCAGAGCGAGCGGCACATACACATCTCGTGAAGGCTCTACCGCAGTTCATTCAGAACTGGAGTAGTGCAAGTGCAAGGCAGCTGATCGATTTATTACCAAGACATGACCATTGTAGAGTACTGTGTACTAGCTTTTCTCAATAAAGAAAACTGTCCCTCCCTTTACATATATATAGCCAGCATTGGTGGAGAGTTTGTTTTAAAAAAACATACAATAAAATGAGATATGGATAAAGCAACCATTTTTAATTCATGATTTTAAGTTTTTTATTTTATAGACATTTATTCTATGATGATGAAGCCAAGAGAGTTTTATCTATACGTGGAACTCACGTTTTCTTTTCTCTTCTTAAATATATTGTCATGCATGTCATAAGAAATACTTACTCATTTTAGATAAAAGATCGATACGACCAGACTAACCAGACTCAGTTTCATCAGCGAGCGTTCTTAGATTCTGTCATCTAAACAAGACATTTGAATAATTCTTTGGACACGACATGTGTTACCAATAAATTCATTAATAGTAGCTCCCGTACGTACACCTTTTTGATTCCAGGCCTAGGCTAGCAATCTATGTTCTTGAGCGAGGAAGAAAATCTAAGAAAACGAACGAACAGCTTACGCCGTGTGACTGCGCTAATCAATACTTTAGGATTTGGGCATAAACCATGGGAGTATAGCACAATTCATCTGTTGGTTTCCTCAAAAAACAATTCATCTATTGGCCTGCACGAACATGTTTTCTCATGATTTGGAAAAAAAAAACATGTTCTATCATGGCCACGCAATGGCTCTTTATTTTGATGATTTTAGTGCTAGTGCCTTTCACAGATCGAGACACTCCAGCTCAAGCTATTTCTCTGATGTGTAACACTTGGACCTGGTCGACCTTCTTGCAGTTTATTGCTCCACTGTTATAGAGTTATTGTTCCTAATTGCTCTAGTGCTGAAGGTACGCATGGCACCAGCTGCAGTCCAATAGTGTGCTCCGGACGTGCCAATAGTAAACGAAGGAGCAGTAAAAGAAAATAGGAATTTGAATAGCCACATGTTTTTCTTTGATATAAATCTATTCTCCAACCTTCAAGCACGGCAGTCCGAACCAACCGGATGCTCTTTCAACTGGTGAGATCGGACAAATTAGGTCCACTAACTGGTATCAAAAGTGATTTTCTATTTAAAAAACAAAAAACTAGTTTAATTTCTTGAAACCAGTACTAATCTTTTTTTTCTAAAAGCACTATCTATTTGTCGATGTTCTATTTGGAGTTATTCCAATTTTATTTGTTTATGTTCCTAGTGTTTTGTTCCTTGTAGTCATGCTCGTTAATTATTGAAATTATCGTTTTGTGCTCTGCTTTACGTTCATTGCATGAAACCTATAACATAATCAGGCACTCAACATAAAAGTAAAGCGCTATCCACACACAATGCCTAAATAGATTCAATACAAATATGGATTGTGGTATATCTTTCACATATTTCTATTCACTCATCATAGTCTACGAGATCCTCTTGGCCAATCTCCAGATCTGATATACTCCCAAAAGATAATTTAAATAAACAATAAGCACAACTATGAGCAATAAAACAATAGAAATAGAAATAAATAAGTAGCAAATAACTAAATAGATCACTCACATAGAAATTTTCTTTAGAACAATATTGTTACTAGTTTCATATTTTTTTAATTAAAATAAATTAACTATGAAATTTTAGAGAATAAAAGTGATCATATTATTTTTTTAAAAAATAGAGAAACCATCTCTGAAACCAGCTAGAGGACCGAATTTGTTCAGTTTCAAAAGTTGGAGGGCGTCTAGTACTCAGTTTCATACTATAGACCACACAATTCACACCATTGTATACATTATGAGGCCTCGCTTGTTAATGTTCTCTTCTTGAGTACTTCGCGATGACTTCTTTTTAACTCTTCTCCCGCTTTTTTAGCCTCCAAGAATGATGACATGCATCTTGGCTCTTTGGCTCATGGAGCTCTGGAGGAGCTCTCACATGGTGTCCAACACTGGTATACTCCCTATTTCCTACTATCCCTCCATGTCCACACTCCAATATCATTGCTATCAAGGGTTTGTTACTTGCCATAATTTTTACCGGCGCCACTTCTTTCCATGCTAGGCTGCTGCTACCACCATGGTCCTCTGCACTTACACTATGTTCTTGTATCGCCTTTCATCATTAAATTCTAATAGCGGATGTTCGCTAACGCACCATAGATAAAATAACTATTTCAACTGATTCGTGATGCAACACCATAAAAAAAGTGAAAGCTTGTAGGAGGCATTTTGCAATTGGCGATTATCTTGCAAACAAAAAAATAAAAATAAAAGAGAAGACAAAGATGACCGATAACACACCAGCAGTGATATTAGATATGATCCTGCTGAAGGAGATTTCTTTTTTAGAGGGGAGGGGGGTGGGGTATTATTTTCTGTTGTTATTGAGATCGTGTAAATCAAAAATGGTTTTCTCAAGGAGACTGTGACCTTGGATATTTCTTGGTTTCGCTTTCTCCCGTCACAGCGCGACAAGGACACATCTTCCGGTGGAATTTACTCGCTGCATCCATAGTAAGCGACCGCTCTCAAATAAAAATGATCAGACACCCATCCGACGTAACGGTGCCTACGTCATCCCATCCTGCCCGTGCCAGCAGGGAAACGACGGCGACGTGCGCGCACGGAGACGAAACAGAGCACAGAATTTCTACAACCAGTACGGCCCTAGATGGGAAACAGAGTAGTCGCCTGAATGACGTTGCGGCGGTGGCGTCAGCACGGTGCCGTCACGGAGCACGCGCCACCAGTCACCCGCCCCATGCAATATGCATGGTCGTCGCCGCTGAACGGTGGGCCGCGGCCCGGAGCAGGTGGCCGTACGGCGGCGTCCTCGCTCCCCGGCATGGCGCCGGTGACGTGAGTACGTCGTGACTCGTGGCAAAAAGCGGCCGCCGACCGGTGGGCAGCGGGCCGGCGGCGGTCCGGCGCCGGAGACTGGATCTCGCGTAGCACAGGCCGGCGTGGGTCACGATCGCACGGCGGCACGGCGGCGGTGCGACGCAATGCCACGCGGCAACGCTGGTGGTCCATGCATGGACTTTGGATTCGGCTAGCTTGTGTCCGTTTCGGCGACCCATCATTTGGCCGTGTTGTGATGAAACCATGAATCATGGCCCCGTCGATGGGGATGGGATGGGATGGGAGCGTGTGAACACCCCGGGCCGACAGGCGACAGCTGCAATTATATGGCGTTCTTCGCGTGGTAGGAAACTTGGTAATACTAAGTCGTCTCAACATTTTTTTACATAGATTTTACTATACATCTAGACATATATTATATCTAAATGCATGGCAAGATGGATATATCAAAAAAAAAATCAAAGCGATCAAGTACATTTAGTTTGAAATTGTCAATCCATGATTCCCTCTTACTAAGTACTTACATTTTTTTTTCAGTGCATTACAGTGCAATGTAAATGGTGGATTTATAATATAAACTAATCAAAATACTAATAAAAATACTAAATAATATGTCGTACGAGTATGAGGTATTTCAACCAATTCTAACAAATACTAGTATCCTCTCTGTACGTAAGGTCTGTTTGGGGCTGCTTCACAAACTCTGCTACACAAACTCTAGTGTGAAGAGTCCTGGAGCACCCTTTTCGGGCCTGCTTGGGACTATTCCGCTCCACGTTTTTTAGCAAACAAATGCAGCTCCATAAACTCTGCTCCAGAAAAAAAGATGAAGTTGTGAGAACATCTAAAGTGGTGCTCCAGAAACTCTAGTTTTTTTTGGAGGCACTCCACCATAGAGTTTGTGGAGCAGTCCCAAGCAGACCCTTAGTGCTCTCACAACTCTATTGTAAAACCAAAGTCGAAAATTGGGTGCGAACCTAGGACTTTGGTGTGGCCAACAATTAAATTGAGAAGAGGGAGGAAGTCAAGAGTTCAAACACTGTAGTAACTTGTATCCTTTCTGTGGCTTCCTCTATAAAAGGGGAATCACTTTCAGCTGATGTAAGAAGTGAAACAAGCAAGAAAGTGAATAACAGAGAACTCCCATTCCCTCTCACTTTGTGTCCCTGTGTTCTTGTGTCTGTGATTGTGTGTCTAGAACTCGATTTCTCAACAAACTCCACCTTGTTTCCTGGAGCAGAGTTTGTAGAGTTACACCTGTTTAGCTGAATGTGGAGCGAAACTAAAAAACGTAGAGTAAAACTGTCCGAAATAGACCCAAATATATAGACTACTCTTATTTTTAGCAGAAACCAACACATAAAAGCTTGACAATAAGTACTAACTTTAGTCAAAGATACTCGACACATTTGACTTTATAGGATCTTCGATACTTATTTTTATCATTAATATCTTCTACAATGTGTTCTCAAAATCCTCCAAATTTGAGTTTTTTTCAAGTATTTTCCAATTCAAATTTACACACATCTTACATGTATTAGAACTAAAAAATGATTAAAAGCTATTGATGTTTGTAGTTTTTAAGGCTTAACAAAATCTTATCCTAAAGGACATATTTTCATGACCAGAAGTAGTCTATTGGTATACCTCACCGGTTTTATAAGCCGTCTGATGTAATGAGATAAACGGAGTTAAAATTTTAGTACTATAAGACTGCTTGTGCACCATCCTACGAGTTGTTGCCAAAGTTATTACAATCACGATCTTAAATATCATGCCAAAAGTTTGATGATAGGATCATAAATCATGGTGTGACTACAGGAATCATAAAATCTAATATTATATTAAACAATAAGATATCAATGTCACCAAATTGCGCGAAAACATCTCCACAACTATATTGTTGCCAAGAAACTCAAGACTTTCTTTTATTCTAGCACAAATTAATGAATTGTGAAATTAGTATGAAACAACTTAAAAATAACCCTTAATGAAAATTGTCTCATAAATTGTTTTAAAACGACTCAATAAGTCAAGATCATTGGGCACTATGTCTATAAAGACAAGACAAGACTAGTGTACAAGTACAATCCGCATCACATTACATTTCATAATCTTCTTTTTATATCCACACACCATCAACCACCGTTTTCATAGTCTTCTCTATAGGCTGCGTTCGGTTCCCAGGTTTCGGTGGCCAAAAATCATTCCAGCCGGAATTCCTTCTGTAATTTATATAGCTAGCTTCACTAGGAACAATTCCTGCCAAGATCCACCCCTAACCGAACATGCCCTTAGACTTTTTCTTTTTCTTTCTAACATGGAGCAGGCGATGAAGATGCTCAATGTACATATATGCATATTCACATATATAAATGCACGCACACACTGCATCTTTCCATTAATGCTTTTCAGGGACTAGGCCAATAGACATTTACATTAGTGTTGTCACCACTGGATCTTTACTATAAAAAAAGACACGTTGTCCATCAATGAATGAGGACACCCAGTCACCACATTGGCACATTTACATCAGGGACTAAACGCGCACATACAAATTCACTAGTCGCTCTGTTTAGACACCCAGTCCTCTAGACACCGACACCATGTATCTCACTATGAATTAACACAAGTTCCAAGAAGGTCCTTATTCTTTGCTTTTATTTTAGTTTATCTTGCCAATTCGAGGTCTTTGAGTTTTATCTCCCTTGATTTGTATATATAGTTTCTGCCTAAATAGACTCCATGAGGCCTTGCTTTTTCTCAAATACGATACAGGTGCTAACGCTCACACAGTCACCACTATAATATGCACACACATTCTACCTTTATGAGTTATGAGCACATTCAAAAGACTAGAGCAGATTTTGAGATTAATAGTCACTATATGCAACTCTCTATAAATAAACTTCATATATCACTAAGAGTAATGGTGTTGATTTCTACAATAAATATAGGAGACCATCCGGTGCTGAGTCTAGGACTCCAATCCGGATGGATAGGGTCCAAACAAAAAAATTCCAATCCGGATGTATAGAATGTAGATCGGATTCATGGAAATGGCCTAGTATGCGGTGGCGAGCAAATAATTATTCCATGTGTTCTAATTAAATTACAGTTCATTTTGGAATTTTCTTTGTCAATACCTCCCCTTCTTTGATCAAGTGTTTATATAAGTTCAAACAAATGCACTTTCAAAATATATCTTATGAAGAATCTAATGAAACATGACTTTGGGATAAAACTAAAATGACGTCAACTTGGAATGAATGGAGTAAGCAGAGATTACACGTCCAACAAAGTCGCAACAGGCTGCTACGATGAATTTTCTTTTGAATTGGCGGTCATATTTATTATTTATGTCTAGTAGAGCATTATTTCCTGTAAATTGTAATACAGCTTTGATATTTTTTCCTTCTAAGTTGTATACCTTACAGGAAAAATACAAACTACACAGGCAACAGGCTGCTACTAGTGAGTAGTAGACTAGTAGTACATCAGAAAGTCATAATTATACATGTGGCAGAGTTAAAGATGTGAAAGACGTGCAAATTGGACCATGTACTGTGTATTCTGATCGATTCCTGTCAAGTGTCAACGGCCAGCACTCCCGCGCGACGCGCCTTGTGCGACTGCGGCTGCCCCCGCCGTGGATGTCCTTTGGCCTCCACGACCTCGCCCTCCTCGTCGTCCGCCAGCCGCTTCGCACTGCTCTCCCTCTCCCTCTTCTTCCTCTTCTCGCCGGCGCACCCCGCGGAGTCGGAGTCGACCTCCTCCAGCTCGAAGTCCTCCATCCGGAACGCCGGCCGCCACGGCGGCTCGGCGTCCCGCGCCCGCTTCCTCCCCGCGGCCGTGCCGGTGCTGACCATGCCCCTCATGGCGCGGATGTTGTCCAGCAGCGCGTAGAACCTCTGCACCTGCTCGTCGTCGTCCTCGCCGCCGCCGCTCGCCTTCACGCCGGCGACGGCGGCGCCGGACTCGGGCGACGACGACGACTGCTCCACCGCTTGCTGCGCGGCTGACGGGACCGCGTCGTCGGCGGCGGCGGCCGGCGGGGCCTTCTTGCTCCCTGGCGTTGCATCCATCGCGCTGGCGCCCAGGATATTTTGCCTGGAGAGTTGATGTGTGAGAGAGACGAGGGAGACCAGAGGAGAAGGATGGAAAGTCAATGGAGATTGGAGAAGGACGTTGAAGGCCTGCTTCTGGCTCCTGGCTGCTTAAATAGAAGGCCATGAAGCCGGCGGCCATGATGCTGGAGCTGGAGTGCTGGACATTGGCCGGTTTGATTTTTTTTCCCCGTTATTATGAATACTTAAACGTGTGCCATGCCCATACCTTGACTTGAGAGGCTGTGCAGTCTTTTATTTTTACTTCGTGCTTGAAATTGTCTTGTAGCTCTGAAAGCAAATTTTTTAAGCGCAGACGGAACGGACCCACATACTGGTAATTAATAACAATATATAAGACAGTCTTGGACTATTGGTAAGATGCCTCTAAAAGTTCCTCCCTCCATTCCAATTATAAGTCATTTTGATTTTTTTTGTACATAGATTTTACTATGTGCATCTAGATTGTAAACATACGTTATATCTAGATATATATATATATAGCAAAATTAATGTGCCAAAAAAATCAAAGATACTTATAATCTAGAACGGAGGGAGTATTAATTACTAATTTTTCTTGCAATGTATTTTTAAGCTACAAAGTTACCGTCACTTGCAAAGAACTTTGAGTACAACATCTATTTTTTATCTTCTGTACACAAAACATTATTATAATTTGACTAATTTGTTGATAACTTTTTTTTTTGAAAAGTTTGAGTTTTTTCAAGTAAAAATACCCCTTAAATTAAGTACAAAGAGAGCATCTCCTTTTATACTCCCTCTATAAATGTGCATACATGTATGACTGTCTATATCTGTACCATGCTTGGCAAAAAGTTACAAAGAGAGCACATTTTATCACATACTCTTTACTTCCACAATCATGTTATTTTAGCTTTAGGCACAATATAACTAAGGACGACACAAATACAATGCCTATTGTACCACTAGCTAATCTTCTATACAGCGTGCATTTTTTATGTTAAAAGCACACGCCCACTCTCCCGTGCTCCCACCATCCCATAAAAAAAGCCTGCTACGAGATTCGTGATATTAGCAACATTTATGTCTCTAAATAAATTTATTATTAAAAGATATTGAACGATTTATCTAATGACACTAATTATGTACCAAAACATTAATATTTTCTCATATATATTTGGTCAAAATTAAAAATATTTGACTTCTCAAAAAGCAAGAATGACATTTTTTATAGGACGGATGGAGTACTAGTTAATAAAGGAATTAATAAGGTGTAAGATTGGAAATGAGTAGGTATTTATACAAAAATTCTTTTTGAAACAGTTGATAGAAGAAGTTAGTAAGCCAACAGGTATATATTGTGAAATGAAGAAAGTTTGTTGTGTATAAACTAGGTTGGAGAACTAATACAACTTTTAACGCCCTGTTTGGTAGGGCTTTTAGAGCGTTTTAGCTTTGGCTCATGTTGAAGTCCTGCCAAGTGGGTATACGAGAAACGGCTCCTTGGAAGGAGTCTGGAGACATTTTTACTGAGGAGTAGAGCTATAAAAATATAGCTTCGCCCAATTACTCACAAATTTGACCTAAATAAATTATAACAAGACTACTACTGATGTTGTTTTTGCTAAACATTTTCCAAAATGGTTTCCGCTTCCCTAAAGAATCTGCTCCACAAGAAGAGCCGGAGCCGGGACCCTTTTAGGAAAAGCCAGAGCTTTACCAAACTGACCCTAAGTATAGCTAGTACACACTTTAACAGTGGCAGATGCAAATGATTTGTGGATTATATTCCAAACTACTCCCTTCGTCCTAAAAAAATATTTATCACTTTCCGAGAAGTTAAACAATTTAAACTTTGACCAAATGTATGAAAAACTAATAACATTTATTATACCAAATTAATATCATTATACTAGTTATAACGTATATTTTTCATAGTAAACTTATTTGTAGACAAAAATGTTGATACTATTTTCAATAAATTTGGTCGAACTTAAGAAAATTTGACTAGTCTCAAATTTAGAATTGCATTCTTTTTAGGATGGAATGAGTATGATTTAATGATGTCAAAATAGGAGGCCTGGGAGTTTGAATCCTAAGGTGATGAAAATTGATCCTTTTGCACATCTGTTAAGCTAACTGCAATCCAATGTGAATCGGGTAAACAGATTGGAGGTCAGGTCACCGTAACCATCTTTTTGACAGAGGAAATCGAGATCCGTGACAAGCTAGGCCGTAATTAGTTGAGCCAATTCGGCAGCGGCAAATTCTGCATAGTAAAAGATTCTCCACTGTAGCATTTCGTTTGTATTTGTGAATTTTTGTCCAACCATTGACTAATTAGGCTTAAAAGATTCGTCTCGCAAAGTACAACTAAACTGTGCAATTAATTTTTAATTTCATCTACATTTAGTACTACATGCATGCGTCGGCATTTTGATGTGATAGAGAATCTTCTTTTTACATAGTGAAATTTAGAGGAAAATTTGGCATCTAAACAAGGCCCTAGTCCAAAAAATGTAACTACTCATAGTACATATTTTAGTTTTCATAAGTTGACATGGGCTTAGTCAATATGCACAGTCATTATACACAAAGCAAGAGGGAGCGGGCGACCAATGTAATGCTAGGTAGTACCGGAAAATTATACCTTAAACCAAGACGAGGACCAGCTGGACCGCCGCCGGTCTTCCAAAATGCGTTTACTTTGTCTCAGTGACGGTGGGCTGGGTCGTCTTTTTGTATACCAAAATCCAAGGTCAGGTCCTACTGTGCGGTCTCTGCTGCCAGGTCGCTTCACGCTTTTCTTTTACCCGGATCTGACGAAGCTACCCCTGATCCAAAGCCTGGCACCAGGAGCCGGTGGTGGGGGCAGAGTAGGAAAAGCACGGTGGAACGCAGTGGTTGCCGCGTTGACGTCGCCGGTGACGCCAGCGAGGGTGGTGTCACGCCACACGAGTCACTCATCACACACCTAGCCGGCCCCTGCCCTGGCCACCGAATATTCCGACGACCGCGCCGGTGGTCGTCTCGGCTCTTGTCGTCGCAACAGTTGGCCTGGCATCCTGCTCCTGCACCACCGGCCTTTGTCCGTCACATGCATGCACACACGCCATGTTTAGATCCTAAATTTTTCACTAAATTTCACTATGCAAAAAAAATTCTCATCACATTAAAATGTCGACACATGTATGAAGTACTAAATGCAGATAAAATCAAAAACTAATTGTATAGTTTTATTGCACTTTGCGAGACGAACGTTTTAAACATAATTAGTCAATGTTTAGACAATTTTTATCAAATACAAACAAACACTACAGTATGCTACAGTGCTCTACAATGCTTCTTCCAGCACCAAATCGGCCGAACTAAACAAGGCCACAGACACAGAGCAGGTCAGGTAGCAGGTGCACCGCCGGCTTTGTGCAAGGTGCAATACTCTGTCATATACTCATATTGTTTGTCCGTGGTTGTATGGCAGCATGTTCGGAATGGAATCACGTGCCGCTACGCTATGGAGCCTTAGAGCCTGTTTAGTTTCTCCCCCAACCCAAAAAAGTTTGCGCAGTACCCGTCACATCGAATCTTTGGACGCATGCATGGAACATTAAATGTAGGTAAAAAAATAACTAATTGCACAGTTTATCTGTAAATGTCGAAACGAATCTTTTGAGCCTAGTTAGTCCATACTTGATAAATTTTGTCAAATAAAACAAAAAATGCTACAGTAGTCGAACCTAAACTTTTTCACCAACTAAATAACCCCTTACACAGCTATCAAGCTATACATATACATGTATGTGTGTGCAGAATCAATTTATGATCTATAACGATGATATGTTTAAAATCGATCAGGAACCACATAGACCGTGAAGTTACCGGTGTTACCATACGAGACTCATATATGTTAGTTTTTTTTTCCTTAAGTTGTTACGTTAGTTAGAACGGTGAAATAGGTTGATTTACCTTTTTCTCAGGAGATATATCTGCAAAAACTTAAGTGAGTATTTGGTACAGAATTTCTCATGCTTTGCATCTAATTTTTTCTGGGAGTGCTACTATGGAGAGGACTAACTTTTATGTGTTCATATATCAGAGAATTTATCTTTTCCTACCCTTACCTATGCACACCACAAATAATAGATGCATATATATTTTAGAGAGAAAAAAGTCAATAATGTATGTTGGCTCTGCTAGCCCGCGGCAATTGCCGCGGGGTTCTTGCTAGTACTAACATTATTTGGATTCCTGGTCGTTGACCTGTGGTGCTGGGCTCAAATTACTGAACTTTAGTGTCACACGCACAACACGGGCTGCCAACCATGACGAAATAAACGGGCCAACGAGGGCCCAAGAGGAGGTGCCGGGCGCCCCAGCGACGTACCCTAAAAGGGTCGCGTGCCCAGGTGGGGTGGCCGCTGCCGCCGCTGTCATACGTCTGACAACGGCCCCCGATCCAGATTGGTGGGCATAGCGAGGAGGCCCAAAGGAGGGCGCTGGGCCCAAAGTGGACCTGGCATGAACAGTACCCATGGTACTGTAGTGCCACTGGTACTGTTTGCCCGCCGCCGCCCTAGGTTAGGTTTAGGTCATTTTGGGGCTAAGTCTCCTAGGACTATAAATACAAGGGGCTATGTAACCTTACAACTTTAAGCAAGGAAAAGGCCAAGTGCCTTTTATCTTCTCCCTCTCCCTTCTAAGCCTCGGTCTTCTTCCTCTGCGCCTCTCTCTCCTCTGCCCTAGCGCCGCCGCCGCCCCTGTGCCCAAACCCTAGCCGCCTACTCCACCACGCCACAACCCTAGCCGCCGCCCGGAGTCACGTCGTCGGCCACCCCCACCGCCACGCTTGTTACACTGGTATCCGGAGACCAAGTCGATCCTTTGGGAACCCATGGCTTCCACCGCCACCAACGCGGATCTCCAGGCTATCAAGGATGAGATTGCCAGACTAGATCAATATGGCAAGGCCAGCGAGGAGAACCTGTCACGTCATCGATCCTTCGGGCAATGATCTATGCTTCCACTACCACCACGACCGTCGACTATTCGATCGCCGATCTAGAAAGGTGCCTGCTTGCCCTTGAGCAAGCACTCGGCCATGGAGGCACCACCATCACCGTGGTCCAAGCCTGATTGGATTCAGATGCCACCAACAACCTTGCTGCAGAGACAAGCAAGCTACGATCGCCACCGACAAATCCTTCGTCAGCACCACGAGGGCGGAATCCCTCTCGTCCAGCCCCCTAGAGATCATCATGGAGATGTCTGCATCGGGTAATCAAATTACCCCTAATTTATTTTCTACATATGCATATAAAGTGTCATCCGATATGATCAACGCCAACAGAGACTTCCTTAAGAGCAAGTTGGAGGAACCCCAATCCTCCAAAACGACGGAGATCAACACTACGGTAGCAGGCACCCTGCTCCCAGCACCTGAGGTACAGCTATATCCAGATCCACCTGTGCAGGTACAGCCACCAGTTGATACTTCCTCAGCATCGACACCAGCAACACCAGCACAAGAGACGCCCCAAACCCCACCACAACAGCCAGTGAAGCAGGCACCCTCTCCTACACCACCTTAGGGCTCCCTCCCCAACAGGACTCTGACAGTTAGGAAAGTGTCGCAGAACTTGCTTGCGGCACCACTAGCACTGCAGCTACCCTTGCTGTCGTGCCCGAATCAGATCATCGACAACGGGCATCCAACGATCATCACCTTCGAGGCGACCTCCCCAACGGTAGCAGCAACCCACTGTCGCCCGATGGTCCACGCAACAGCGAGGATTCACGTCCCAAGGAGATCCCCAACATCAGCACGCTCATCCAACTGGGACAGGAGGTAACACCTATGGCGCAGCTTCGATTTCTGCTTCCTCATCCGATAGCAGATCCCAAAGTGTCCTCAGATGCAACACCACAGCCGCCCCTCAAAGCGTCTATGCCTTGACAACAATTGCCGCAATTGGTGGCAATAGAACCATCGTCGACCGCTGAACATCGCTATGCCAAGCTATCTGTCTCCACGAATGCCGCCAAGAGCTGTTGCAAATTCCTCTTCGGTGAGCAACATATCTACAACGACATGGGAATTGGGTATATAATCTCTCACCCAATAACAACAGCACAACTACGGTACATGCATCTGACAGGAATCACACTGGCAATGGACACGAAGCACATCGACTACTACATCACCGACTACTCCAACCGTCCAACTCGCGACAATCCACTAGATGAGCAACAACATATCTGCATCTACACCGCCTACAACAAGCCCCCCATTCACAGCAACTACGAGTACAACCTCTACATCACGCTCATCAACAATCGCGATGCCGACAACACCGACTACAGCCTCCTCCCGATGATCGTCGTTCCGCAGTATGTCATGCTTGGCCAGCACACTATGTGCCTAGCAGACACCATCCTCTGCACCGGCAAACACATGCTCGTCGATAGAGACGCGACCCACCACTCCACTGACATCGCCGTGGCGACATCACCCTGCAACCATCACTGACAACTCCACGGCTCCTAGCGGTTGTCCTTCCCACGACGACATCCTCGCCGACAACACTTGACCACAACGCTTCTCCATCAGTCGTGCTACTCAGGCGCCCATGGCCACAGGGCACTGCCTCGCCAACCACGATCATCTTCATCAACGACCTCGGCCATCTGCTACTCTACATTGCAAACATCCACATCGGCCTCCACTACATCGAACCTCACCTCTCGCCGAACGCCTTCACTAATGGTGAGTTTATTATTGGCGACATGCTCATATTGGCTACAACACCGTTGACCATGTACCGCCACTTTCCGAGCTACATCCTCCTCAACGTCAACAACCGTCCATACAACTTCACCTCTACGCCACGAACCCTGCACCAGCTCTACATCGACAACGGCATGGGAGGCATGGGAACCTCCAACCACTACGCCTTCGGCTCCTTTGGCACCTACGACATCAACATTGGGCAGGTCCACGGAGCACTTGGACACATTATTGTCCAAATCATGGAGATTTCTTGGGGCACCAGATGACCACCGAACAACTCTAGTGCTTGGCGGATGTTTCAGCGCGAGGACGCGTTGATCGGAGAAGGAGAGAGTGTTGTCACACGCACAACACGGGCTGCCAACCATGGCGGAATAAACGGGCCAACGAGGGCCCAAGAGGAGGTGCTGGGCGCCCTAGTGATGTACCCTAAAAGGGCCGCACGCCCAAGTGTGGTGGCCGTCGCCGCTACTGTCATAGTCTGACAAGGGCCCCCGATCCAGAGTTGGTGGGCATAGCGAGGAGGCCCAAAGGAGGGCGTTGGGCCCAAAGCGGACCTAGCATGAATAGTAGCCATGGGTACTGTTCACCCACCACCGCCCTGGGTTAGGTTTAGATCGCATAGGAGCTAAGTCTCCTAGGACTATAAATACAAGGGGCTATGTAGCCTTTCAACTTTAAGCAAGGAATAGTCCAAGTGCCTTCTATCTTCTCCCTCTCCCTTCTAAGCCTTAGTCTTCTTTCTCTGCGCGTCTCTCTCCTCTACCCTAGCGCCGCCGCCGCCCCTGCGCCCAAACCCTAGCTGCCGCCTCCACCACGCCGCAACCCTAGCCGCCGCCCAGAGTCACATCGCCAACCACCCCCACCGCCATGCTTGTTACATTTAGCTTTTATTGTTTCTCTGCTCTTGACTTATTTGTATGAAGCCAGGGGCAGAGCCAGGAATTTAATTTTTTGGATGTTAGAGGACCAGCAGTGTTAAATTTTCAAAATTTATTTGAATCTAAAAAATTTAGTGAAGATTTCACATTCATAGGGGAGGGGGCATGGGCCCCCTACCTCTCCTTCAATGTCGCCCCTGGCTGCCGTGCTCCGCCATCACCGGGTGAGGGCCCTGAGCACCTGGAGAATGACGCCGGCCGCCTCATCTAGACAGGCGTCTGTATCTGCTTCTCGCCTCATTTAGAGATGCGGCACCATCCTTCTCACCGCTCCACCATCACACAAAGATTGCCCCCAACTTTATCAATACTATAATGAAGAAGAGCCCACCGACAACAATTGATACCACAATTCCAGCCATCTCCATGTTGGTCAACTCAGTGCTCCCGGATCGGCTGTCCGTGGCGGGCGCCACCGGGCTGGTGAAAATGACATAGTTGTTAATGTTAACCACCTGTTGGACTGGCGCAGGCGGCGCGGGGGTGGCAGCAACAAGTTGCAGAAGGGGCGCCGCCCCTGACGCCGTGAGCCAGTAAATACGAATACGGCCACAACAACGTTATTCCACACCGGCATCGTCCTATAATTTGATTTGATGAATCTGCTCAAACGTTTTGTGATAATAGTGTAGTATTGTCCCCCTTACTTAGAGATAGGAATTGGCTTCGTTACCTACTAGAAGATGTTGATACCGCAGGTTTTGTTACCTATGTTATTAGACGCTAGAAGAAGATACTCCTACTGTCCCCAAATAAATTAATCCCTAGAATCTGTGTTAGTCAAACTTTTTAAGCTTGACTAACTTTATAGAAAAGAATAACAATGCATATGTTATAAAATAAGCACCTTATGAAAATATATTTTATGGTAAATCTAATAATACTAATTTGATTGCATAAGTCTTAATATTTTTTCCAAAAAAATCGATCAAAGTTCAAAATGTTTGACTTAAGACAACTCGAGAATCTATTTATATTTATTCAGGGAAAGAGGGAGTATTCATTTCCCAGGTTCTGGTGTCGGTGTCACTACTGCAGCCGGCGGCTTTGCCGAGGGCCCCAGGCTCTCGGCAAAGCCTCTCAGACCCTCGGCAAAGGCTTTGCCGAGTGCAGCTCTCGGCAAAGCGGTCTCGGTAAAAATCCGATCGGCAAAGCCTTCTTTGCCGAGAGCCGTTTATCGGGCTCTCGGCAAAGGCTTTGCCGAGAGCCAGCGCGGCTCTCGGCAACGAAAAGACGCCGTTAACAGGCCCCCAGCGTTTGCCTTCTTTGCCGAGAGCCCATCTGCCTGGCTCTCGACAAAGAGTTTTTCAAAAAAAAGGAAAACTGCCGAGAGCTCTCGGCATGCTCTCGACAAACTCTCGGCAAACATTTTCCTTTTTTTAAAAAAATCTCTACCGAGAGTCTTGCTGGCCTGGCTCTCGGCAAAATATTTTCTTTTTTTAAAAAAAATCTTTGCTGAGAGCCAGTCTGGCCAGGCTCTCGGCAAAGCCTATCCTTTGTCGAGTGCAACGGTCATTGCACTCGGCAAAGCTGGAAAATGGGTATCCCAGCTTTGCCGAGTGCAATGACCGTTGCACTCGGCAAAAGCAGCCTTTGCTGAGAGCAACCCTCGGCAAAGTGGGAAATTTTGTTTTTTTCTTCTAATTTCCCATTTCATTACACATACAAATCATATTCATCACATATAAATCACATTCATCACGTATAACACATATATCACATGTACATATCACATTCATCACATATATGTCACGTTCACATACACCACGCATATAGCACATTAATCACAATATTTGAACCAAACGAAAGTTAACCATCACAAGTTATCATTGAAACATAATAAGTTTTCAATCTAAAGTTCACAATCTACTAGAGACGACACTCTAAACACACTCATGGCCAACCTTGCCCTGGCCACCCGGAGAAGCAGTCCCGCCTTGACCCCCGGGCTTGTTCCATCAGGCGCTTGCGGGTTGTTCAAACCCGCTAACAGAGGTTGCAAAAATTAGATGTCTATGTCAGACAAGCAAATACAGAAACAAAACACTGAGGAATCAATACTCACAGGAGTAACATCCGCGTTCTAAGATGGCGGTGGAGGAGCCATGAGCGCCGCAGGCACCTGCATGCCCTGGGAGGCCATGAACGCGATGAGATCTTGCATCTGCTTAGCTTGGGCCTCCAACCGGGCCTCCATCTTGGACTGCATCTGGGCCTCGGCAAGCTGGCCCTCCTCCCTTTCTCTTTCCAGGCGGGCCTACGATAATACAAAGGGAATGTTAGAACAATGCAAACATTTAAACATCAATGTACGACGAGTAAAACAAAAATAACTTCGAGCTCGGTGACCCGCGATTGCGAAGGCGACAGGCGTGGGCATATGGGGACGCTCCCGCTCGTGGTCTGTGCTCAGAGCTGGGCCAGAGTGGGAGTGGAGGACGAGTCGATGACGCCATCGCCAAGCCAATACCGCCCGTGCTTCTTCCCTCCTCTGACCCTCATCACGATGCTTCCGTCCAGGTCCTCACTGGCTGGATCAAAGTCGGCCCCATGGACCGCCCTTGCCGCCTCTGTGTAGTCAGTGAGGTGGGTGTGGACGCTAGAGTTGGAGTATGCCTCGGGGGGGGGGGGGGTCGTCGGGGTTGTAGGAGGTCTCCGGTGCGGTGGCCTTGCCCTTATGGGACATGGCATATGCCGTGAACGTGCTGCAAGGCTGGCCACCGTGTGACGCCGTCTGCGAGGAAGACAACAAGATGATTAGTAATTAGGCAACATTTGAGCGTTACAATACATAAAGTGTTTCATGTACCCAAGCTTGTGCGTACTCGGCGAGGTTGCGGTTGCCCTGGTGGTGTGGTACACCTGGCATCTGCAGACGCGCCTCCCGGGCCTCGGCGTGCTGGGCGGTCCACTCTTTAGAGAGCCACCGGTCCACGATCATCTCCCAGCACTCGGGAAACGACTAGCACCATTGGGGGACCATCTGCACATCATCAAGTATTTCACATATAAGCGTCAGATGAAATGAGCATAGCTTAATCTCAAAAGGAATCACTTACCTAAATGTACTGTGCCCGGCTCAGCGTCATGCCTCTCGCCTCGACCTTCGACACCCTCCGTCCTTCGACCGTGACGTTGTAGTTGACGATGGCCTGAAGTCTCGCCTCATAGATGATGTCGGTGATGAGCTTCCTGCAGGCCCTTGTACTCACCACCTCCGCCTGTGCCTCCTTCCCCTGCTCGCACCTATAGAAGTCATGCATACAGATGCAATACAAACTCTAAGTAATTCAAGAAAAGTACGATGAATGCGATGTTGTGTGACAAAGACTTACCCACAGCTCCGCTCTGACCCTCGCCGCCTTGTTTGGGTAGTCCGGGTCTGGGGCGATGGTGTAGTGGTCAAAGTTGTAGGCCGGCACTGTCTTCCCGGCATATTGTACTATGACGGGGTAGTGCTCGCGGCACAGAAGACCCAGGATGCCATTGGGTTTGTGGCCGTGACCCTCCACAAACTCCCAATGCCTGCATAAGTAATTCAGAAAGATTATTAGTTTCTATTTCAATTTTGAACATATCATATGAACGAGTAGTTAGAACATGTACCTTTGTCCAACGAGGCGGATCACTGGGCGTTGGTGAAGTGGTATCGATCGGGCCGGGAGGCTGGCGAGACCTCGCAAGTAGGGCATGGACGCCCCTGAGGCAGCCGAACCCTCGTCCTCCTGCTCGGGCTCCTCCTGCCCCTCGTCCGCCTGAGCCTCGGCCTCGGGCGTGGCCGGCACCTCGTCCTCCGGTGGAGTCGGCTCCCTCTAGCGGCGACCCCTCCTTTGCCGAGATGGCCCGTCGTCCTGCGAGGCCCAGTACAGGGAGCTCATCGACCTCTGACGTCCGCTCGACATCTTGGCTCGACCTCCTGCATTTAAACAGAACAAACAATATTGTATTAGAAATAACATAATGAAATATATGCAAAATAAATAAAACCCTAGATCCTAAGAATATTAGAAAAAACATAACATGAGTAGAATATAACATAATATTACGTGAATTAGAAATAATCTGCATCATCGGGATTAGCCGGAGCATAAGTGTCATCATCGCTGTCAACCATGTCTAAGTACTCCTTAGTATCCGAAGACGGGATGTCGTCTTCATTTGCTTCGCCTAAAAGGAATCGTTCTAGCATTTGTATGTCCTTCTCATTTACCACCTCATCCCCAGCGTCCTCATCATCATTCTCTACTTCCATTTCCATCGCTTCGGTTAAGTCTATCGTGAACGTCCCTTGTAGCCCAGCTTCTTGAAAGAACTCCCCATCATACGTGTTAGTGTTGAAGTTATAATCCTCATCGTTGGGGAGAGGTAGTTTAGCATGTGGAGATATCTTGTGCACAATATACCAACCCAAGATATGCTCTTTTCTTTTGCGCGCATATGGCGTGTAATAAACCTGCGTGGCCTATTGAGCCACAATATACACATCGGCTCCTAGATAGACAGAATCATGTCGAATTTCAACTAGCCCAAGATTAGGTGTGAGCCTCGTTACTCCAGGGTCGAACCAATGGCATTTGAACATTACAGGATTCAGAGGCTTGTCACCGTGAAATGAAAGTTCATATATTTCTTCAATTCTTCCATAGTAGTCACGGTTGTCATTGCCTGGAGTACAAACTCCATTGTTTGTGGTTTTCCGATTGGGCCGACTCTGCTCATATCTCGCTGTGTGGAAGCGATATCCGTTCACGTCGTAACCGTTAAATGACTTGACCCTACTATCAAAGCCGTTTGCAACCTGTCTCAGCTCTTGACTCATAGACGCATCGGTTTGAGCCTGCAAGGTGAAGCAAGGTATAACGTTATACGGTCCGAACGTAGGAGCAAGTTGGAACGTCGGACTAAGTATGACCTCGGTTGGACAGGACCTTCTGTCGAAACCAAGAAATGAAATCGGGCCTCCCTTGCCCCGCACCGTTTGCAATTAGGGTTTCAGCTACTGGGTCAGAAGGAGGCCTTGGCCCATTCCAGAAATGATGAAGAAATTCCCTGTACGAAAGAAAAACAAGGGTGTTCGATACAGAATAGTGTCGGCGAATTGAATGAACATAGTTGAGAACTTACCCCATGTACGGCTGCACCTCATCAAGGTTGGTAAGCACGTATAGCATGATCTTTCGCCACTCTTCATAGTTCAACTGCTTAACTGTGGATCCACTTGCCACGCCTTGCTGGCCTCGGAAAAGGCTAAGACTCGATTCATTTTCTCCAGCATTATAACGAGGGGGTGCATTATGCACGCTAGGAAGGTTCTCGGAGTAGTATTGTTCAGTGAAGTTTGACACCTCCTCTAGAATGAATGCCTCTGCAATGGAAGCCTCAATTTTGGCTTTGTTTCTACATTTCTTGCGAAGAGTCTTCAGATTTCTCTCGACTGGATAGCACCAACGGCAATGCATAGGCCCTCCCATTCGAACCTCATTAGGGAGGTGTACGATCAAATGCAGCATCGGAGTGAAGAAGCCTGGTGGAAAGATCTTCTCCAGCTTACAGATCAACACAGGTGCAGCTTTCTCCAAGTCATCAATGACGGATCGTGATATCTCCTTGGCACAAAGTTGGCGGAACAAATAGCTCAACTCTGCCAGGACAACCCACATAGGCACAGGAACATAGCCTCGAACCATCGTCGGAAGAAGGTGCTCGATCCATACGTGGAAGTCATGACTCTTCATTCCTAGGACTCACAGACTAGATAAGTTGACTCATCTCCTCAGATTCGCTGCATATCCATCAGGGAATGTCAATGTCTGGATCCACTTAAGTATTTCTTTCCTTTGTGGCCTGCTCAAGATGAAATCGGCCTTGGGCCGTGTCCATCTCCTGCCGGGTTGAGGAGACCGCATCTCTTGCTTTGGTCTATCGCACAAGAGTGCCAGGTCTAGTCTAGCCTTAGGGTTGTCCTTTGACTTTTCAGTGTCCATGAGTGTTCGCCAAAGTGCCTCGGTGATGTTCTTTTCAGTGTGCATTACATCAATATTATGTGGCAGAAGAAGGTCATCATAATAGGGGAGCCTTTCCAAGCCTGACTTATGAGTCCACATATGTTCCTGACCATACCCCGCAAAATGACCGTCTCTTTCATTGAACTTGAGAGCATCTATCTGAGCATGAACCTCGGCACCGGTCAGCATCCGGGGTGGAGGATCTGTCACCACGACCCCTTTGGTGAAGTTCTTGGTGTCTTGTCTGAAAGGATGGTCAAGAGGCAGGAATTGTCGATGTTGGTCGAACGCCGAATACTTGCCACCCTTCTTCAACCAGATAAATCTCATAGCTGTCTTGCAAACCGGGCATGAGAACTTGTCGTGGACACACCAGGCACAAAATATCCCATATGCTAGGTAGTCATGCAGTGAGTACTGGTACCAGATATGCATTGTGAAGTTTGACCTTGAAGTTCGGTCGTATGTCAATACCCCTTCGTTCCAAGCAGTATCCAATTCATCAATCAGAGGCTCCATGTAAACACCCATGTTATTCCATGGGTGTCCAGGAATTATCAACGACAAGAAGACAGTATGACGTTGAAATAGGACGTCGGGGGGAAGATTGAGGAGGATAACGAAGACAGGCCAACAGGTGTAGGGGCAGCCATGAGTCCATAGGGATTGAAACCGTCTGTTGCAAACGCAACATGAACATTACGAGCCTCTCTAGCTTTGTCATGATGAATGTGATCAAAGTGGGCCCATCCTTCACCATCGGCGGGATGTACCATCTTCTCAGGACTGTATCGTGTACCCTGTTTGTGCCATCTCATCTGTTTCGCGGATTCCTCGGTCATGTAGAGACGTTGGATCCTCGGTGTGAACGGCAGGTAACGCAGGACTTTCATGGGGATAGAAAGTTGCCTCTTCAGGCCTTCACCATCGTCTACCTCCATGTATCTCGATGCTTTACACTTCGGACAGTAACCTGCATCCTTGAGATCTTTTCTGAAGAGGACGCACCCATTTGGACATGCATGTATCTGCTCATATGGCATCTTCAGTGCACGAAGCAGTTTCTGTGACTCGTACAGGCTCTTTGGCAATATGTGGCCGTCCGGTAGCATGCTGCCAAATAGGGCCAACATACCATCGAACGCTTCTCGACTCAGGTTGAACTGGGACTTGAACCCCATCACACGGCCAATGGCATCTAGTTGAGAAACCGTTGTCCGATCATGAAGGGGTTTCTGTGCCGAAGACATCATGTCGTAGAACGCCTTTGCGGTCTTCTCCATCTCCTCCTCCATATGTCCTACATCGTACTGTGCTTGTTGCAAGTCATCTAACAGGTCTGGTACCCCAGCATCAGCATCAAAGTCCTGCAGACGTGGTCGCACCGCCTCCTCTCTCAAATGATGTACTTCACCATGGTAGATCCACCGGGTGTAGTCCGACGTGAATCCATAGTTCAGAAGATGTTTACCCATGTTCTCCTTGTCTTGCCTTCTCCAGTTCCCACATCTGCTGCACGGGCACAATACTTTCATCTCTCCTCGCCGAGCCGGGCCAAATGCATGGTTCAAGAAAGCATCTGTCTTGTGCAACCATTCATCACTGAAATCACTCTTGCTTCTATGGCCCGAGTACATCCACTGACGGTAATCCATCCTACTGTTATGCATCCGAGTACTTACATCTACATCCAAGTATTTACATCCTATTGTCATCTAATAGGTGAGGATAGGTCCTAATCCCACCCGCGGATGCGTAGACGCTAGATCCCATTGTCTGCCCCAACCCAAGACAGAATTTCGGCAGCACCTCCCCGTTGTTCTCCCGATACACGTCCCTGTAGGGAGAGTGTGTATCCGGAGAACAACAGGGAGGTGATGCCGAAACTCCATCTCGAATTAGGGCAGAACATGGGAGCTAGCCTCATCTACGCATCCGCGGGCTGTCCAAGTAACGTGGACAATCTGAAACAGATACAGTTATCGACATGCAGAGATCTGCATACCTCCAACCGTATCTCTTTCGGACGGGAGACGCCTAACTGGGTTCATGACCTACGACCCTTATCCGGGAGGAGAGGTTATTTATACCTAGGGTGGCGGCGGAGTCAGGCTAGCGGCGTAGTGACAAGTCGGTGCAGTGGCGAGGCGAAGTGGTGCAGGCAGACCCGCAGTGGACGATTCTGCAACTACAATTATCAACAGAAGGCTATTAGAAAACTCTAAAACAACTTAAGATGAGAAAGTGCACTGTATTTTTGCTGATCTACAGACTAGCAAATGGCAGCTGGATGGGAAGGGTTTCGCAGACTACAAGCTTGTTTCAAAGGTGTCTGCTTCATGCTAAGCAAGTCTTTATTTTGATACTGCTTGATGGGGACATTTAGAATTTAGATAAGTTATCTTGTAGTGTGATATGAGGCAAGTAAATGTTATAGAATGGTTCCCCATAGTGTGATCAGAGCCTTACATTGAATTTAATCTAGCTCCATGTTCTTTTCTTTTCCCCATACTTGGTACTATATACTTATGTGCACAGGATGTTTTGTTGATAAATGGGCCCTCTTCAAAGTTACCAGCAGATATCGTTTGAAGAAACCAGTGCGCTACCAACTTAGGTCATTGCTGCACTTTGCACAAATTTGGATTTATCTTTGTTTCGATTTTGTTTGTCCAACCATGAGATTATTTAGAATCCGGTCCGCTACACCATTGGCTGATGGCCATGAGGTTACATGGACTGGCTGAGATGCGATTAAGTTGGCCTGGTTGCTTGCTGCCTGTAGTATTCACTTGTGCATCGTACATACCAGCTGAGTTACTCGGAGAGCTGTGGTTAGTTCGCGCAGCTTTTATACCAGCTAAATGAACAAAAACAGTAGAGGGGAAGCCCAAAGTAGCAAAAGGATGTCACTACTTTCCATTTCACAGAAGGTGCAAGTCTTGTTACAGAAAAACCAAACACCTGTCATTCTAACCGCAATTCCAATACTCAAATTGCCAAAACAGGAACCCATGACGAAACAGAAAAAAAGTTAATAGTAGCTTTCGCTGAAATGGATGCCACTTGCACTTAATAATAGCAAATTGATGCCACTTGCTATTTCACTGAAAGGAAGAGCATTCCAGTCTAAGATCGCTCCTAGTACACAAACAGCACTAGCGGGAAAGGCATTTCTAGCAGCTAATATAACAGAAAAATCAAGCACCTATCATGCTAACTGCATTTCTAATACTCAAAATCGCCAAAACAGGAAACCGTCATGACAAAACAAAGAAAAAGTACTACTACGTTTTTGCTGAAATTGATGCCACTTGCGCCTAATAATAGCAAATGGATGCCACTTGCCATTTCACTGAAAGGGGGGAGCATTATAACAGCTAAACAAAGAACCCTCCAGTCTACTCACTTTTAATACACAAACAACTCTAGCAGGAAAGGCTTTTCTAGCAGCTAATGTAACAGAGAAACCAAACAACTACCATTCTAACAGCATAAGCTTCGCATGAAGCAAAGTCACCAAGGTGACCGAAATATTTGCAACAAATTTAGTTGCTCAAGATAAAAACACTCATAGGGCCATCATACTTAGCCCAAGGGGCCATCCCGAAATGGTCATCTACCATTTTTTACATCTATTTCTAACATGCAGAATGACATCGCCGTTCAACTAACCATCTACCATTATGTAGTTTATATGCTCTAAAGTTCAAATGATAGCATGTTATTCGCAAATAACAAGAAACCTAACAATTCATCTTATCTAAGAGCTATTTTTGCAGGATTTGTTTATCATTTATCTCTTCTAGTTTTTAAGATCTTGAATAATTGCATCTCATGTCCTTGTTTTCATCTTCCCTGCCTCTTTTGCCTACCCTTTTCTCATTTGATTTTTCAGTATCATGTGATCACCACACATACTGAAACCTACAAGAAAAAGGTAAGAAAACCAAGCACTATGCGTTTACTAAAAAGCTTACAACTCTGGCTGCTATCTTAAACTCATTAGGCAAGTGGGTTGAAATCAGTGTCATTGATTTATACATCAAAACCCCAGTAAAACATGTGTGGTAAGCACTTATGTGTGTTACCTAGAACATAATCGTCATCCCAATAGCTGAATATCTCCAATATCTACCGCAGCAACATGGAAAGATACAACATTGAAGGAGGCCGACGCAGGGGACGATGAACGGGGGCTCGGTGGCGGGTCGCTCCTCCCGTCGGCCCTCCCTGGCTTCCCCTCCGTGGACGGCGGCGGCGGCCGGCGGCGGTGCGGGGGCGGGGGCGGGGGGCGGTCGTGCGGGGGCGGCGGTGGCGGTGGCGGCGGTCGGCGGCGGTGCGCGGGTGGTGGTGGTGTCCGGTGTGAGCGCGTGGGTGCGTGTGAGGGGTGAGGGGCACGGGTGTCCCTTTTGATGTGTTAACCCCTTTGCCGAGAGCTAGATCAGGCGGCTCTCGGCAATTCTTTTTTATTTTATTTTATTTGCCGAGAGCCCCAGCCCAGGCGGCTCTCGACAAATAGTTTTTCTTTTTATTTTTATTTTATTTTATTTGCCGAGAGCCCCAGCCCAGGCTCTCGGCAAAGAGGCTCTTTGCCGAGAGCTTTAGGAGGCTCTCAATAATATATATATTTTTTTTTGGATTTTTGCTCCCAATTTTTTCCCGCAGCCTTGATATAGTACTAGGAGGCAATGTTTGAAATTTGGTGTATTTTGGGAATGTTTGGAGCAAGTTGTGACACAACATGGTTGAAACCCTGAGATCTCCGCATGTGATATCTTGTTATCACATGTGGGGATCTCAGGGTTTCAACCATCTTGCGGCACAACTTGCTTCAAACATTTTCAAAAATTTTTTATAGCTTCTACATGCGATGTCAAGGCCTCCCGTCCATTTTCATGATTTTCCGACTCCGTTCGCATTTTATATATTTTTAAATCAAATCTCACGTAACTTGGTCGCCATGTCGCATGCACGAGATGGTGGAGTTTTCGCGTATGTCCCTGGATACGACGTCGAAATACCCTTGGAAGAATGAATATCATTTATTGAATCTCTGAGATTCATTATTTCATGCACCTGTAGTTCAAATGTGCGCCTTGTGGAAAAAATCAAGAAAATAAAAAAAAATACACGAAATATAGCAAGAGGGATGGAAAATACACCAAATTTCAAATCTTGGCTTCTAGTACTGTAGCAAGGCTGCACAAAAAATTTGGGAGCAAAAATCCCAAAAAAAAATTGCCGAGAGCCTAACAGCAGGCTCTCGGCAAAGATGACGGCGTAAGTGGACCGTTTGTGGGGTTGAGGCTTTGCCGATGTTCTTTTTTTACCGATAGTCGAGCTCTCGGCAAAGCTTGAGAGCCAATCTTTACCGAGCGCAGGCTCTTGGCAAAGAGGTAGGCCCTCGGCAAAGCTCCTGTGTCTGGTAATGTGTGGCCTTCTTTCTTCTTTGCCAACCATGATGGGTCTGTCGGTCAGTCAAACAGGCGGGGCTCCATTTGTATTCATGCCCATTCATCTCTCCGCGTCCTCCCCCTTCCTGCTCAGATCCACCAATCCCGTCAAGAGAGATCCCATGGCCACAGCCTCGCCTCCGATCTTCCCCGCGACGATGGTCCCGGCCGTAGCACCATCCGCCACCCCACGCCGACACCCATACCCACGGCCCTCTCCTCTGCGGACGCCACCGACATAAACCCAGCGGCGATCTGGGCGTTCCTCTCGAGCCTCCTCGACCTATCGCGCTCTCTCCGGTGCGCGTCCATGGTCCGAGCTGGCAGACCACTCAGCACTCTCTTGCCTAGACTCCCTGGCTAAGGCCGTGTCGTGGCTCCGCAAGAACCTGGCCTACTTCCACGTCAAGCAGTGGCGGAGCTCGTCAATTTTGACGACTAGGGCCACTATAAGAACGTATACATCGCCTCCACCGGGTCCAAATACCATCTACTATTCTACTAGCACACCGGATTTAATCTAATACCAATAAACAACAAAATTAGCTCATAAGTACGTAAGTTTAGATGAAATCTAAATTCCATACTTAAATCTAAAACATAATTAATGGAAACATGAAAGTGGTTAAAAAACACCTAAGTATTGATGGTTTTGTTTGCCCTCGCCTCTCATTTCTTCATCGACAGCAGCATATGAACGTGAAACTTATACACATAAATTTGGCATTTCTAGATCGAGAAGATGTGTTCGACATAAAAATATAACTTAGATTTGAGAATTGAGAATGAGGAATTACTGATCCTCAGCAGGACTCTTCTATTGCTAATTTGCAATCAGCAAGTAACAGCAGTCAGCAGGTACTCTTCTCATCTTGTGCTGCTTGCCTCTGGCCGGTTCTGGTGGGTGGGGTGGTGGCTGCTGAAAGCTCTATGTTTGGTGTTGGTAATTAGTGACAATGCCTAAGTACTAATCCTATGCCTAAGTTGTATGTAGCATATGAGGATTAGTACATTCCAAGGTTGGTGGCAGATAGACATTAA